>JAPMOR010096416.1:2636813-2712112 GCA_026543865.1 Argiope aurantia | reverse complement strand
CGGCACGATTACATCCTCCTGGGAACACCCGACAACTTAAACAGATGCTGATTGAGGAATGGGCACTCTTACCTCAAGAACTGTTGGACAATCTGGTGCTGAGTATGGGGAGACGGTGCGAAGCAACCATTGCAGTAAGGGGAGGGCATATCCCATACTAAGGAACATCTGCTTGCTGTTCTTCCTCTTGGACAGACAATCATGTGTAACGATACTATGAGTTCAATAAAGCCTTTTTTTGTTTGATTCCATACTGTATGCATTGTATTCATTTCTGCGCAACTATGCTTTCGTCATTCTTTCAGAACAAAATGCCGTATCTCATTTCTGAATTTCATGTCTCTCAGATGATTTCTCGTGAAGTTATGGCAAAAAACATACCTGTTGCTTAAGTTTTGCACACCAGTGTATTTTTATGTAATGAAAGGTACATAATATTGACATAAGAAATTTCTTTACTTTTGGGATTTATCGTAATTACAGATGTTTGAAGAGGAAGCGAGTTATTAATGGAATGAAGATTCATTGATAACTTTGGAGTAACAGTTTTAAGAAACATTTTTTATTAAAAGTTCAGTCAACAACTTGAATAAACTGAGCACTATTTCCCATTAAATCAAATAAAGAAACATATGCATAGGTATATTCTATGATTATATTCTTAGCTGAAGCTTCCTAAGTTATCACTTAAAAAAAGAAACATTTTGGGTAAAATGGAAATTTATTGACAGTTTAACTTGAAACTGAGAATTTGCTGTAAATTTCAACGATATTAAGTAATACTAAACTTATCAACAACATTAATAATTTTAAACCAGTGATATAAAAACAATTATGATTACATATATCTACAATTATGAGACTCCATAGACAAAAAAATTATGAATAGGTGTAGTAAAGTAAATATTTATAATATAGAAATAGAAAATAAAGACTTAAAGAACATATTGAGACAACAGTAGATAATAATCTGAAAGGTTGATTAGGGGTTATATTATTATTATTCCTTTCAGAACAAAATTAATACTCCTTATCAACTTTTAGTCAACAAAATTTCAATGATGAAAATCATAAATGAAATGTAATAAAACTGAAATGGTTATAATAATATATCAAAATCAATTCGACTGAGAAGAAAAACGTTTTGAATTAATGGGCATATATTAAAAATATATGAGTCTGTGGACTGTAATTAATTAAGAATTGTAAAAAATGGTAAGTGATTCAAAAATTGACAGAAATTTTTATCAGTCATCAGTTTACTAGATTTCACTAAATTTTGAATATACCCAGAACAATATACAAATTAGTGAATTTATTCACTGCCCAGATAAAATCAGATGCTTCAAATTGCATATCATTTAGCAGTAGATACTCATAATCATTTTCACCTAATCATATTAAGAAAATACTGGAATGAGTCTCCCCCTCTCCTTTCCTTTTTTCATATGTACATTGAGCACTTCCAACAGTAAACAATAATATTTTAAACAATACTAACATGCTCTTTATTTTTGATTATTAAAATGGCTTGCAATGCATGGTTGAAATAGTAAATATGCAATATTTTATAGAAATTGATAGAATCTAGAGCTGCCTGTATGAGTACTGAATAACAATTTTAATCATTGTTAGACAATTTATAGTGAATTGCTGATAAGGATTTACATTAAATGAATTAGAATTTTTAACAAAGTAACATGTAAACGTTTTTTATTTGATTTACATAATATTTATTTGATTTATATATTAACATTTATAAAATGTCAATTATCTTAACACTAATTGCAAATAAAAGCATAGGTTAAAATTTTTAAAATATTTAATATAGAAACTTATGCATATTTAATTATTATTGTAATTATACATTAATAGAATTCTATGAATTTGTGTGCTAAATGTATTTAACTCCTTATTAGTATTTTTTTGATACTGAAACATTATTTACCTAAAATTATTTAAATTTCAAATAATTTTCACTTGGAATGTTTAAAAAAAAATCTTAATACCACTTGAAATACTTGCTTACAAAATTTGAATAAATATGAACATCTATTATATAGAACATAATATATAATTTATTCAGTCATTATTCAATATTTAGTGCATTTGCAGATTATATGTAAGCATTTAGTTTATAATAAATATTGGGTTGTTCGGAAAGTAATTTCGTTTTTTCCCGACAGAGGATTTAATTGTATTTTTTTGCACCTAACTTCACATTTAATCCGTATAATTTTTATATGCTTTGAGAGCTCATATAGCAAGGCTTGTGTGTGAAAAATTCCAATTAGTTCTACGCAGTAGTTTTTGGTTGGTGCCCTTTTAAATATGGAGAGCGATAGCAGCATTTTCGACATATCTTACTGTTTTACTAAAGAAAGGGTAAAAATGCTGTTTAAGCCAGAAAGAAATTGACCGATATGTATGGAGAAGGTGTGTTGACAGTACGCCAGTGCCAGAACTGGTTCGCTAAATTTTTTAGACGGTAAAACCTTCACCTCAAATGAGGAGGTCAAAAACCACCTCGATCAGTTTTTTGGCAGCAAAGACCAAAAATTTTATGAGCGTGGAATTATGCTACTACCAGAAAGATGGCAAAAGGTGTTGGACCAGAACGGCCAATATATAATTTAATAAAGTATTTGTTTATTATACAAAAACTTTTATTTCCACACACACAAAAAAAAAATACTTTTCGAACAACCCAATATATAACATTTTTTAAAAATAGGAAACCAATATTTATAATGCGAGTTTGGCGTTCTATAAATGAAATTGAGTGAAAAAATAGTATTTTGAATATTTATGTCATCTACAATTGTCATATTAATGCTTGCAGTTTAAGCAACATCTTAAGGGTTTAAATTCTTGACAAATACTTAAATAACACTTTCCCTTATTTAACTTGCTGTTATAGTAATCTGTAAATGAGGATACCTGACAGAAAACACTAAACATGTAACAATAAATTTTATCACCTTTATTATCAAATATATTTTTGAGTTAAATAAATGTTATATATACATTAAAAACTTTTTTTTTTCTTCATTTTGTTCTCTAATAGGTTATAAATGAAAAAATTTTGCAAATTTGTCTCTTTTTCAGAACTTGACGGGTTTAATGAGCTCTTGAGACATTTTTAATATTAAATAGTGCACTGTATTCTACCGATTCACTGATATTTTTGCTTTGACGACCATTTCTTCAGAATATGTAGTTGGGAAGAACGAAACCAGCTGAGCAGGCAACGCTACCTGCCAGCACCGCTTAGACAACCGACTCGTGTGATTATGATCAACGCGCGTTCTGTTGTCATCCGTATCTAAAGCAACCGCTACATGTGAACATACTTAAAGATAAATGAACTGACAATGTCCCTCACTCTAAAGATACTTTCACACGTGACCATCTATTGCGTGCAATAGTTTTCTGTTGTTGTCCCGGTATTGCCCTAATGTGAACAGTTGGGACAACTTACTTGTTACAATGGCAAATAGTCTCCCCGATGAAATAACTATTTGCCATTGTCCCATTGAGGTCACATGATCATTCTCAAGTAGGCGTGGCCTTCTATTGCGCCGCAGTAGTTGGCCTCGTGTAAACGCATTTTAAGATCAGGTAATGTAGTTCTTTATTTGAAATGAAGGGTCAGGGTGCTGCCTATTTCCTCTCTTTCTTCCGTTTCTGATATTCAAAGTTACTTACTCAGTTCGCTCCCAGAAAAAACATTTTTGTCCGAAAGTTCACATTTTTAAAGAATTAATCTAAAATAAATAGCGAATTTAAAATTAAAAAAAAACAAAAATAAAAATAAAAAAAAATAAAAAAACTTGCAAACGCTTTAAACATGTTTTACATGTAAAACATTTCTTACTATTATAAAACATGGGAAAATCTTCCAATTCACATTAAGCCTAACGCTATCCAACTTTTTAAGGGCTATTATAGAATTTGTAATCCCATTTCAAGTTATTTCAATTTAAAAACTATTTCAATAATAAATTAAAATACGACAAACAAAATGGAACACATAATGCTACATTCAATTGAAAAAGCATTTAAATAGTTTTTCTTTCATATAGATGTTTCCTTACATAGACGTATAATTTTTTAATCTTTTTCTAATCGCAATCATGCGTCGGGGCCCTTCGACATACAATCCTACCTTACAGTGGTGCCCAAGTAAGATATTAAAATTGAAAGGTGTATTAAAAGTGATATCTAAATTTCCTTTCTCTTTACATTAATACAAAAATCCAATTCAATGCGGAAATTAGAGATATAAAATATAATAAAGAGTTATATTTGTGAACATATTATGTAAACTTAAGTAATCAACAATACTAACAAAGATAATAATAAAATGTGTAGTTGAAAAATGATTTTTTCTGGCGAGACTTAGCCGATATTCTGTACTTGGTGAGGATTGTCTCTAAGGTATGCTTGAATACAGTGTCCTTTAAATATTAAAAAATGGGCTTATAATAATTAATTAATTTAGGAATAAAATAATGAATTAGTAAATTGAACTCATAGAATAATAAAATACAAACGTAATTATGATTTTATATAAAACACTTGGATATTAAAATAATAAACATGATATTCAAAATACTCTTATTCTAAGCACCAATACTGAAATAAATGGCATAAAAATGTGGAGCGTTTGTGCAAGTTTGAAGAGAAAAACATATGTCTCACTAGGTAGCTAACTAGCATTTTTAGTGAGTGTTACTCAATGGCCTGAAAATTAGGACATCAAATAGGAAAATGTAATTCTTGTTCTCTTTCTTTTCCCATTCAGGAATATTCGTTTCCAGGTAGGAGAACAGAATGGCCGGGATAAAAATAGAAAGAGATAATCATTAATTGGAAGTTTGACCCTATATTCATGCCTCAATAAGTTTGCTATGTTTTAATACTTTTTGTAATGGTGCGTATCACAAGAACATCATCATCGTGAAGAATAGGAAAAAATTAACTCTTATGAGTGGCGACAACGGACCAACCTAAGTTGGGTTTTATGTGCAAAAAATGGGAAATAAAAGGATTTTTTTTATTTAAATTATTATTCATGATTTAATTTTAATTTTTCTGGTGGGTAATAAATTCTTATTTTTGTCACATGGACTATATCAATAGCTTTGTTTGTTAATGCATTTGGTTTAATTATTTCATGATTTTCATCTGAAAGTTCAGTTACTATTTCATATGGACCTAAAAAAAACTGAGAATAATTTTCTACGATTTGGATAATTAAATTCCTCATACATTACAATGTCACCAGGTTTGAATGGAGAATCTATAAATCATATTTTATTTCTATCATGATATTTTATGATATTTTCTTTTTCTAATTTCCCTGCATTTTCTACCGGAGAATAGGATTGATTTTGTATTAATGGAGGAGTATAAGGTAAAGTGCCAAATAACAAATATACTGACGGTGAAGGAAATTTTGTAAAAGAATGTGAGTGTTAAATTATATTCATTGATTAAGTCGAATTGACCTTACTTTTTATTTAGTTACTATTGACTGGCTAACTCTTTCATGTTTTCCATTTGTTTGTGGATGGTATTTTGAGGTTAACAGATGCTTGACACTGTAATTTCTGAGAAAGTGTTTGAATTTAGATGGGATTAATTACCATTTCTGTAATTTACTAGAATAGTCGGGCTGTTTTAGAACAGCTCCAATGACTACCTGAGATGCATCACAGAAAAAAAATGAATAGATAAATTAAGATTATATAATTGTAACACTGGTTTAGTTATTAATTTATTTTGGTATTCTCCTTTGTCATGGGATATCATTTTTAAGCAGATTATTTAAGGATTCTCTGATTTTAGCACAAGAATGAATTAACTTATTATAAACATTTATAGAACCAAGAAATGAAGTTGTTTTACATTTTTAGGCAGTTATAATATTTTTTATATTTTCAATATTATGGTTATTAGGAAAAATGCATCCTTCTTTGACTTCATACCCCAAGGAATTAATTTTGTTTTGAACAGATACACATTTAAAAAATCTTTTAACTTAATGTTTTCTTTTTCACACATTTAGAATATCTGTTTTAATCGACCATAGTGTTCCTCTAATGAATCAAAGAAAAGTACTATGTCTTCAAAATAGTGAATTATGAAATTTGAAAATTTATGTTCATTTAAAATTTTATGCATTTTTAAAGCCAAAAGGTGGTATTTCGAATTCGAATAAACCATCAGTAGTTATAAATAAAATTATGTTTGTCTTGTTCATGCAAGGGTATATGCTAATATCCAGATGCGAGGTCCAAAGTTGAAAAATCTTTAGCAGTACTTAATTTGTCTAATAAAGTCTCTATTCTAGAAAGGAACTCTTTTTCGTTTCTTTAATATGCTAAAGTTACCGGGGTGGAATAATTACTTGTAGGTTTTTATTAAACTTACAGCCAACAAAGTTTTAATTTGCTTATTTATCTCAGTTCCATCGATAGCAGATGTTCGATAAGCCCTTTGTGAAACTTGTAACTCAGATGTTAAAATTATCCTTGGATTTCTGCCAACATCATATTTATATTTTTGCAAACACATGAGACAAAAAATTACACAGGTTCATATAGTTTGTTTATAATCAGAACTGGAAAAGTTTCCTCTGAGGTTTTCATTACCTTATCCTTATTATCATCAATGTTTTTATTATTTTCAACACGATGCAAAGACATTAGATTATTATTGGTATGTACGTTCGTAATAATTTTTTTCGTTTTGAAATATTTTATTTATATTCCAATCTGTAACTAATTTATATAAACTGCAATCTTTAAACCTTAGTATTAAATATGATTAAGGATTTTGAATAATATTTTTTTACCAATTTTTAAATAAATGTCACCGATTTGGGTTAATTGGAACATTCTATGATCTTGTTTAATTAGAATTGGGTTTGCATTTTCTTTTGGTAAATTCCTTTGGTATATTTTCTCTTTTTTTTCACAAAATTTGCAGAGATAATAGAGAGAGAAGATCATGTGTCAATAAAAATATTTACAGTATAAAGATTATGACTAAGTTAACTAGACTTGGTGATGTGTTTGCACAATTATTCCTGTTCTGAGCCAGGCCCCTCAGTAGAATATTTGGAGATTTTGGGAAAGAGCTAAGAAGGATTTCTTTGCATGGGGAAGCTGACTTAGATGTTATGGGGGAGATTGTTGAAAAGGATGTACTTATACACATTTGGAATACCTTTTCGCGTACAGACTCTACAGGGAGAAGGTGGTAATCTTTGTTGGGAATGGAGGTTATAAATTTGGTTATTAAAATTGTTTAGCATCATTATTATAGTGGAACAAAATTGCTTTCACACCAGAGCGAAAGTGTCAAAATTGTACCCATTAGTGACTTCATTACGAGATTCCGATGACGACTTAGGAAAGGAATCTTTGAAACTCCTGCTTAGGCACAAGGGATTTTTATCCCTTTGCTCTGGCATGTGAAAATGGAATTTTTAAAGCGGCTCTTATTGGGATCAGGAAATAAGAGAAAAATTTTCAATAAAGTAACATGGACTCATTGAAGGTAGGAAATTAATTAGGATTTAAATGAAGAGGTATATATAAGAAGAAGAAGAATGGTATATGAGAATTGACATGATCATTTTGGTAAAGTGACTTTCTGATACCCTTTTCTCAGATGGCCAGTCAACCCAAATAGCTTCAGCCTAGAAGAGAACACCAAATTATTCATGTATAGGATTGTTTAATTTTATGGTAGAACTCTTGAATGAAATATTATTTTCTCTCTTTTAAGCTTTCAAAATATTGAATTAGAGCTTAGATTTTAATCTCTGCATTAAACAGGAAATTGTTCCTTCTGATTAATATTAAACGGTTAAAAGCACTAAAAGCAAAATCAGGAAGACAGGGGAGAAGATATTGTTGAAGTTTTAGTGTTGCACTGCATAGACTTCAGTTCTTATAACACAAATTTCAAAGGTTGTTTGATATCATTTTATAGCTTCTGATTTCTCACTTTATCATTTGCATTAAGGTTCTTTTGTCTACTCTCATTGCTGGTTTCCTTGCAGCACCATCCCATGATTTTCTAATTTTTCTTCCTTTCCATTAACAGTCGAATTCTTAGTGGGAAAAGCATAGGCAAGTTTTTAAAATATGTGTAAGTATGCCGCAGTTGCTATAAACAAACCGTCATTTGTCATCAGCTTTTTCATCAGTTCACTTTTTACGTCACATTATTCTGCTCTGAATATCGTTTATTTATTAAATGAATAGCTATTTTCAGAAAAGTTAATATCAGAACTGATGATTAAGATGTATATGTTTGTGAATTTCATTAGAATAAAATGTTTACTTTAATTATATTTTCTTATTTCTTTACTTTTTTTATTTCAAGTCATTACATGTATATTACATATTCAATGAAATGTGCATTGTTATTCTGATTTCCTCTCTCTTTCTTAATAGCAGGAACAGGTGTATATTTTTTAGATATAATTTGATAGACATAACTTCTAGAAACAAATTCTGTAAAAACAAATGCTGTTGCATCATATTACTTTCATAGTCATGCAGTTTGTTTGTTGACTTATAGTTTTCTGTATATAACTCTTATTAGATTTACTACTACTCTTGCATGTATGATGGATTTGCATTATTATCCTCTGGATTCTCAGAATTGTACTCTAGAAATCGAAAGTTGTAAGTATATCTTTAATTTTTAAAATAAAAAATAACTGAATAAACTTTAAATAAATTGATGGAGAAAATTATCTTATCTGTATTTCTTTTAAATTAAGCTGCCTTTCAAGACTTAGAGAAAATTAAAATTCAGAAATAGAATTTTTAATATTAAAAACTATTGCTGAATTTAGCTGTTATTAAACTGTCATAAATAAAATGTCTTGCTTTTTTTCTTTTTGAATCTTGAAAGCTGATACCTAAGCATTAAAAAATTTCAGTTTTCTTGATTCGTTTTTAGTAAAGGTACAAGAAATATGTGTAAGCTTAAATTTCTATGTACATTTGGTATAACATATGTTATGTTACATTACAACCTATGATTTTATTGCAGCATTAAAATATTTTATAGACATGGCACATTTCCGCTGAAAAGCGGATTTCAGCGTTTTCGGAATCGGAATTTTATCGTTCTTGAGATCGATTAGTTTTTTTTAATGTAATAATTCTATAATATTTGTAATATTGCGAGCATATTTGTATAAATTTTATTGTTTGTTTCATCGTGCTTATTTTACGATGTTTATGCTTGGCACAATTCACGATTTAATGAAGTTCAGCTTTTTTTTGTTTGAAGCCAATGTCATGCTTGATTTTAAGATTCAAAATAAAAATGTCATAATGAAAAGTTACGATAAAAATAAAAAATATATATTATTTAGATCTTTTTGAATTGCTTTTTCATTATTCATTGAATTTTTCATTTTCGTAGGCATTTTTTTATACTTCATGATATGTTTTTAAAGTGCATTTTAAAGAATTTCTGCATATATTTACACTATAGCTTAAATATTTTTTAAAACTTTCATGATTCTAGGGAAAAAATTGAAAAATATACTTTTAGATAGTTGATTTCATATTTTTTTTATTCTTGAAGCTTCAAAATTTACTTGCCCGTAGGAATGAATGTATTTTTGGGCAATCTTTCCAGTCTTCAGTCTTTGGGACAATGAGTTAAAAACTGTTATGAAGCACAGATCTTTTTTTTAAAAAAATTATATACATTTTTAATCTTTTGGCGCAAAACTACGAGGGTAAATCGATAGGGTACTGCTTTTTAATGCTGATGATTCTTAATTTGATTGTTCTGCTTTGTGCGTTCGCTATTTGCTAGAAGTTGCTGTTTTTTTTTCCTAATATTGTAGTTTCAATGTTTTCACTTTGGCTCATTTTGTTCCATTAGGAAGTAAACATGCTGGGTCATTCTACGCTTACACATACGCACGCACGAGCGTTTTGTAATTTTTTTTTTTAATCTGAAGATCTGTGAGGAGCTGAAATTCATATAAGAGTTTTAGTACAATAAGGTGGAGATGAAACATGCTTCATTACTTCGAACTAAGGAGCCAACGCCATTGCAACAATGAAGAAACTAAATATTCAGCGGGAGGGGTCCACAAGTCAGGTTTTTTCAAGATAAGGGATACATATTCACAGTTTTTTTTGGGATTCATCAGGGCCAATTTTGGAACATTACCTAGAAAAGGAGTTAACAATGAACTTTGCTACACGACGAGAGTTGGTGGATTAATTGGATTTTATGATTCTTAGCCAAACCATATGATTTGAAGCTACATGATTTGAAGCTAAAACGTCCTACTGTTCAAATTCATTAGAATCTGCATTTTGAGACGTCAGAGCATCCTACATATAGTTCCGATCTCTCTTTCCCAGTTAATCATCTATTTTTATGCTTTAAAATGTCGTTGATTTGCCTCGAATTAGTAAAGGAAAGAAATGATATATGCCTAGCTTGATTTTCAACTGGAAATTCTTCTTAGGATATCGGAAAACTTGTACAACGAAAGACCAACTGCTTTGAAAATCAAGGTGACTATATTGAAAAAAAGCTGGTATTGTAAATTCCGAGATGTTGTAATTTTTTTTAAAAATTGACACTTATTGATTGATCCTTTTAATATTTTCTTTGCATAGCCGCCTTTCTTTCTATGAGTGAGTTTTTTATTCGGTCAGGTTCATTGGTCAGGAATACGAACATTAAATTCAGTTTATTCTGTATTTCATTTATGTGTTAGTGGTTGTATTTTGTCTCATATGATAATTTCTGTTATACTTCTATCATTCCTTGGATAGGTCCTTCATCCATTATTTTGTTGTATTTTAATGTTTAAAAGATTTCAGTCTTTTCAGATAATATTGTTTGCTATGAATAGTTCTAATTAATCTAAGTAAACGTTTGCAGTAATGTCTTTTTCCTTGAAAAAAAATAAAAACGGTCCTGTAACCTTGTTATGTATAAGGCTGTACAAAACACTAATTTTAGGTCTGTCTCTCACTACTTTTACAGAAATATGCGTATTCTCTGATCTATAGATAGGAGATTTGTGATTATTTACCTTTCTGCAGGTAAAAAAAAAAACAAAAAAAACACCGATTCTTCGGGAAGGTACACGACACGTTGCTACGGCAGAAAAAATAATTTAGGAAATATCGTTTAAAATTTGAAATAGCTATCTTGTTTAATTAGGAATGATAGAAAGAATGATATTTATTTCCTTGTCGACAGTGAATACATTCATTGAAATCGAATAATATAAAGGAAAAGTATAAATAATATTTTTTCTACTTTTCGGTTTTATTATTCAAGTTCTTTAGGGTTGACATTATTTTTTGTTTTTTGGTCTTCAGCAAAAACAAATACATTTCTTGGCTGTTTGACTTTTGAGCATCGAACATACAACTGGCCATATAAAAAGCATGGATTTTTTAGGTACAATCCGCACACTTGAAGTGATTGACGATTTGCCTTGTTGATAGTCATCGTGAATGCAAGCCGAATTGAGAATTGCAGTCGTTGGAAGTAAAAAAAAAGCATGTCGGTGGGAATAATGGGAATGCGTGGAAGGAGCACATCTTTTCCATTCGACTTTCGTTAAGGCGACAGTTGACTTTTCAATCAGCAAAAATGGACGAAAACATGCAATTTTATTTTTGTCGTTTCATCCCCAAAATATATGTTTATATTCAACTAAAATAGTGTTATAAAATATATTGTTCAATAAAATAAGTTTGAAGGGTTAAGAGGAAAAAAAGTATATCTTAATGACTTTTCTCAACGATATTTTAATTAGATTTAAATATCTTTAAAATGTCCCAGATGTCTTAATTTTTGAAAAAATTAGATGAAATTGATAATAATTTCGGTCAAACATTAAAAGAAAATAGGATATGCATTTTATGTTTCAAGCTAATTAAAAGCTTATGTTTCAAGCTAATTTTTTTAGCTAATTAAAAATGAATTTTAGTTCAGAAAAACTTAAAATTTCTATGAAAATTCTGTAAATGTGCATAAAAATATTTTTAAAACATTAGCATTTAATTGGAATTACAAAATCATATGTAGTTTTATTCTAAATACATTTACATTGGGTAATAAGAAAAATAATAATAGAAAAAATTAAAAGTTGCCTGAAATATATATAAATTTCTTTTAAATAATATATTTTCGTTTTAAATTAAAAAAAAAAAAAGATTTGACTTATTTATATTTTAAAACAAATGCTTAAAAAATAATTTCATAACCCTAACTGAATAATTTACTAAAGTGTCTGATAGAGAGTCCACTATCCCCTAAAGAATAGTTGCCTCGATTCTTACCACATGTTGGCCTTCTGTACTGATGCTCCTGATCGCTTAGCACAATAATGTTGTCTTCCGATTCTAAAACACTGAATTTGCAATTAGTAAACTATCGGCTTCATTGCTCGCTTGTCGTCCCTCGTTTATTTCAAAAGCCCGAATTTGCTTATTTCTAAGTGCTGCGCTGGTAGATCTATTAAGTGACGAACGTCTGGGAGACATATTTTTTGAAGAAACAATTAACATGATATACGCTAGTATAATCAAAATTAGGGTTTATACAAAAACCGGTTTTCGAATTCAATATTTCCAAAAAACCGGTTTTAGCTGGTTTTCGATTTTTTGTCAAAAAATAGAATAGGAAAAAATATTTAATTTAATTTATATACCATAACAAAAAACAAAATCAGTATCAAAGTCAAAATATTAAAATAAATAATTAAGGATTACATATACATATTACTTACACAAAATAACGAAAACTCAAACAAAAATTTCAAATAATATTTATATTATTTTCACTAATTTTAATTTCTTCTAAGAAAAATGGATTTTAAAAAAGACATAAAATATCCACTGAACGGTGGCTAAATCTTGTTCTTATTTTGGACACAATATTACCTGAAATCGAAAATACTCGTTCACTAGCTACTGAGTTTGGCTTTATAGTTTTCATGGCATCAAATAACAAATCTAAGTTTGTTCTTTTATTCGTTGCCTCAAATAATTAAAAATCAGCTTTCAGTGTTTTTTCGATTTGTAAGTTTTTCTTCAGGGTCTTCAAGAAACTTATGAATTGATTTTTCCATAGCTGCTTTTAAAACAAAAGCATTACTCTGATGAGTAGTTTCTTCGATTTTCTCTTCAAAAGAATCGGTTTCTACATAAGAATTAGGAAATATTCTACACAATATTTTACCAGATAATTTAATAATTTCGGTTTTTGAAGCTAAAGAAGGTACACTAGATTTCTTCGTTAAACTAGAAATGTTTTATAGATTTTGCAAATACAGCAAACGAGTTGCTAATTCTACTTACCTTTTTTCTTGAATTTTAAAAGCATATAATAATCTCAAACTTTTTTCAGTGCTTAAATTATTTAGTTCATTTAACAGAAATTCAAATATACCTTCACTTGTTAATAAATTGACATCTCGTTGCTCTAAGCCTTCAGCTGCTACACGAATCGGTCCCAACCCATAAAATTCAATATATATATATATATATATATTTGAAGACAAATATTCAAGCGTTCCAGAAAACCGGTTTTCTTAATTTAAAAACCGGTTTTTGAATGTGACAAATTTACTTTAAAAAACCAGTTTTTTAAAACCGGATTTGAAAAACCGTCAAACCCTAATCGAAATATCGTTTTGTCGATTCACTGAATAAATAGAAAAATTACTGTTTACACTGAAAAATTCCCATTATGTATTAACTTGATCAGCATAGATAATAATAATTCTATTTTTGTGTGAGATAAACTGAATAATATGTGCGGTTTCCCGCAACCAAAATATTGTGCACGTGGAATGACAGTATCTTGTGTAGATGACTATTCGTCAACGAAAAGAAGAAGGGGAAAAAAAAAAAAAAACATGCCGCTTGCACTAAATATTTTCGATTTCTTTTCATTCACGCTGATTGGCATCGATGGTAATAATTTTATTTTGTTTGATATATGTGCGATTAACTCCGAATGGCATGTGCTGTTTGCCTTTTGTCAAGTGACAATTTTAAAATATTGTTGAATAATAGAAACGTATCAAACGATTTGTTTGTAAATTTTATTGTGTTCAAAGAAAGGAAAAATCCTAATAATTGTACTATGCCTATACCTTCGTGCAGGTGCAAGCAATGTTTTATCGCAGTCGGATAAACCGTACGGCAGCGCATAAAATACGAAAAATCAAACATTCATTTTTATATATTAAGTAAATAATTTATAATGAAGTTGTGAAAGAAAGAAAAAAAATATTTGGGTTGATAAGATTTTAATATTTACTTAACACTAGAACTATCAGACCAGTCAATCTTGGGTAGAATCTATGTCTATGTCGATCTTTGGTAGTTCTAGTGTTAACTAGATCTGTCAGCAAATTCGCCTTCACACAATCATGCTGTGATGAGGCATCAAGTCAATTTATGTTTCAATCAATTTATGTTTTAGGTGGCTTACATCATAAGTATTAAATAATTATAATAGTTCATATTCAATATTCCGCTAAGTAGAATACATTTTTTCTGTAAAAATTAAATTAAACAGTTGTTCTAGGTATTTGGGAATATGCATCAAAATTAACCTGAGGCAATATACAGTATTTCCCAACATTTTAAACATATTCTCTTCAGATAAATGTGTTACTGATATCAAAAGTTGAAATCACGTGTTCTCAATCGCCCCTTAGTCGCCGAAGTTATTCAAGATACTTTTGCAAGTAATGCTAGATAGTTAATAAACTAATTTCTTTAAAGGAAAATGATTTTTTAGGGTGAACCCTGCAGGACGTGATTATGCAGCCACAAAAAATGTAAACCTTCCAACTGAAAACAAAATGATATCTATAAAATCAATTCTAAATTGCTCTCACTAACCTTAAATAAAGATTAATTTATTTTGTTGTTTTCAAAAACAGTAGTTGCTCTACCATGTTAGTATACATTTGTATTCGTTTTCTTTTCTTTATTAATTATTATAATCTTGCATACATTTTATTTGGCTCATAGTAGTGTAGTAAGATTTCGTTAAATGCAGGGAAATGTGTAAAAAAGTACTAAATAAAATAGTATTTCAGAAGTTCATATGAAAAGTAATATTATGGGATTGGTGGATGAAACAGGAGTAAGGCCAATAGAGTCTAGGAAAGTTACCCTTTTGTCGAGGGAAAAAAAAAAAAAAAAAACTTTGCGGGAGAAATTTTTTTGAAATGAAATTTTTGCAATTTTTTCCTGGTTTGCAACTTTTCTTTTTTTCCCTACAGAAACATTACAATATTTACTTTGAACACCTCTGTTGAGAGACGTTAGTATAACGTATATCTGTTTTCTTCACGATACGTAGACGTTGCATGCAAAAAATTAATTAATAGAATAATAACAATAACTAGAGTGATGCCACTCAAGGTAAAAGTAATCATGCTAAAATGTTTGCTTGCTTGCCGCAACATCTCCCCACCCTGGTCAATCTCCAATGGTATGAATAGTTGAATTGGACGGGTAATCTCTTTTCCTTCTACACGAAGGATGGAGGTACGAATTTTTCCATTATGATCATCGATTAATTTCACCATGAGAACTTTTTTCCCCATATGTCGTGGTCGTATATTATCTTGTAGTAGTATATACTAAGTCTCCTAGCATTCATGGAGATTGCTTGACATTTCGTACTTGATGATATGAATGTAATTTCTACAGATATTCCTTGAACCATCTTTTCAAAAATGTATCCTATAAATCTTGCTGTTACTTGTAAATATTTGTGAGCTTGTTATTTTTAGGCTCAGGTCTGAATGGGAGAGTGGTCAACTTTCGACCAGTTAAGAAATGAGCTGTGATCAAAGCTTCCTCTATAGCATTCTCACCACGTTCGTAAATCAAAGGTTTACTATTGAGTGAGGCTTCTATTCCAACTAATACCGTAATTAATGCTTCCTCATCTAGTAATGCGCTACCAAGTAGTTTCGAAGGTATCGTTTGGTTAGACTTATTAGTCGTTCCCACCATCCTCCCCACCAAACTGCTCGTGGTGCAATAAACTTCCACTTTATACTATTGTGAGCATAGAATTGTTCAACTTTCGCTGAAGTCAATGAATAGGAAGATGAGTTTTGCGGTATGGAAGGTGGTGGCATTGTCAGTGTATATGGTATATGAAAATCTCTTCTACTGATAAATCTTTGTTAGGCCATAAGAAATTTTTCTTAAGAAAGGTCATAAACAAATTCAATATGCAAAGCTCCAGTAGTGGAACATGTAAATAACGTGATGTAAGCTGTATATGAAGGTTTAAAGGTCCTAATATAAACTGGGCATACAAAATCAGTCCCAGTGGTATCGAAAGGTATACAAGGAGTAAGTCTGTCAGCTGGAAGGGGTGCTTCTAATTCATTAGAACTTAAAGCATGGGACAGTTTGCATGGTAAACAAGTTTTAATCACTTGCTTGACGGTTTCTCTACCTCGGAGTGTCCAAAATAAAGAACTACACGAATACCTAAGTGATGCAGTCGAATATGCGTGTGTCTAATCAAGAAATGCACAAAATAATGAGATTCTTCAAGTAATATTGAATGGCGTCGTTCTAGTGATATCCATGTGAAATGTAGCCTACCACCAAGTCGTAAAATATTATCTTTTTGAAATGGTGAAAACGAGAATTTTTTTGAGGATTTAGGTAAGGAACAATTATTCTCTAGTGCGTTAATTTCTACAAAAAAAAAAAAAAAAAAAAAAAAAAAACCACTGCTTTTGTACCACTGAAAGCCAGTAGTTTCTTGCCTTATTCATTTAATCAATTATTAATTCTGAAGAAAAATGTTGTCGAGATTTACAGTTGTACAGAAAGCGATAAATCCAAGTTGTTATTCTCAAGAGTTTTGTGTGTGAACTGAAGCGGGAATATCGATTCAAGTTTAGATAGTTGATGTACACAATGTTTGGGTCTTTACTTGATGAGCTTCTATATCCATTAATAATTTTTCGTCGCTTGACAAAATATTTTTTATTGGCCAGATTTCTGAAATTTGCGCTTACCAGCTTGGGCCGTTTCACCAAATTTCTAGGTATGGTAATTCTGCTGGGAACACTCCACGAGAAAGATGATCTGCTGGGTTCTCTGTACCTGTCAGTGCCGCCGCTGCGTCGGAGAAATGTATTGAAGAATTTCAGTGACTCGGTTGCATACGAATGTTTTCCATCGATTTCGATCACTTCTCATCCAACTTAATACGACAGTTGAATCCCTCAAAAGTATAGATGTTTGATTATTTAAACCAGTTTCTTTTCAAAAATAGTGAAGTAAACGAGCTCCTAATAAGGCTGCCAAGAGTTTCAGCCTTGGAAGTGTTACGCCTTTTAAGTGGAGAAAGTCTGTTGCAACTGCAAACAAATAGGGACCTTAGTTTCGTTAAGCTCAGTGAAACAAATGTTTAATTCGGCGTCATAGGCCTTTTCAGAAACATCACAAAATACATGAAGACTATGTGAGAAGTAGTAGAATTCCAATCCAGCGAGGGATACGTATCTTGATTAGCGATGATATTCCAGATACCCATTTGTTAAAATTTGTGGCAATGATCGGTGAAAGAATTTAGTGCGACTGAACTTCATTGAACCATGTGGTTTGAAATTTTTTTTTTCCAACCACTAATGCTGGTGCATAGAGGCCAAAAGGATCAAACAATTTTGATACAGTTTTAAGAAGTATGCGTTTTGTTGCAGGAACAGCAAACTGATAAACACTTTCGTTGCCGGCGTCCTGATATAGTGGTAGTGCGTCTTCCTCGTGATCTGGGCGTCCTGGGTTCGAGTCCCAGTTTGGGCATGGTTGTTCTTCCGTTGTTCTATCTGTGAGATGTGTGAATGTGCCCCCTGTAAAAAGGGGTTGTGCAAGCGAATGTGATGCGTGAGTAGCAAAGTCGTACTCTTGGCCCTAGTTGGCGCTACTATAAAAACAAGAGACGTTTCTCCACCGGTTTAAATCGCTGTCTTCGTAACAACGGGCTTGTCCATGGCGAGTGCCATAAGAAACAACAACAACAACACACTTTCGTTTATGTTTGTCTGAAACACGTATTCCTTAATATTCCAGCTAATACCTAATATTTGCGTATTGCTTTAAAGGTGATATCCTTTTGTTCCCAACAGCCTGTAAGTTCTTGAAGTTTTTACTCCATTTAGCCAAAGGTAAACTTATGTGTGCCATTAAATCTTGCATTTCTTGGTAAAGAATTGTAGCTTTCTCATTAGTATCTACTCCCATAACAAAGTCGTCCATTAAAATATTATTCTCCAGGTGCTTAGCTACAGTAGAGTAGGTATCAGAGTGCCTACAAGCTAATTCACGAATAGAAGCGGAAAGCAGAAAGGGACTAGAAGTCATTCCAAAAAGTAGACGGGAAAAATGATAAATAAGCATTTCATTTCGCAGGTGTGTTTTTCCGTTTATATCCTTTTCTGCCTTAGGCCACAGGAACCTAATACAATTTCTATCCTCTTCAGCCAAAATAAATTGCAAGAGTGCTTGATATCCGTCGCTCGTGATTGCGATTTATGAAGTCGGAATCGTAACAATGTTGCAAATATTTCTGGAAGCATTTGGACAACGTTTTTTAACTGGTGCAGTGTTCTTGAAATTAACAGTGGAAATTACTGTGGAAGGTTTAAAATCATAGTGAACGGATTGCTCACCTCTAATTTTCAGAGTGGTTTGTACATCTTCTACTGCTTCCAAGAGAAATTGTTTTAATTTTGTTATGTAACTTTCCGAAATTTTCTGATATTTCGCAAAAATAATTCATTGACGACAAATGTCATCAGGAAATGTCCGTAAGATTTTAGGAGTTAAAATTCTACCATAAGCATTAATATCCTCCCCCAAAGCACGTAGAGCTTGTAATCTCCTATTAGAATCAATAAAAATTTGATTTATTGATGTTGGTCATGGACTGCGTATTGGCGTTAAATTTTCTAAAAAGTCCAAATGAGCTTTGATAATTCTATATTTGTCCATAAGGAGAGGAGCTTTTAATAGCTTCATATATATCGGTAATAATACTTATTCCATCGACCAATCGTTTCGGTTCATCTTGCAAATAACCTCATAAAAAACATGATTATCAATAATGGAAAGATTTGAATTAGAATCTACGGAAGATTGAAACTAAAACCTTGTCACTATTCTACATCGTCTTTAAATGGTTCTCGATTAATTGTGTAAGATTGAGTAATAGACGTTGTAATAGAAAGTTTAAATTCATCGCCAAATTATTATTATCAATAGTCGAAGCTGTATCGTTATTCGTAGTTGGCGCTAATTTATTTTAAATTATTTTTTGAGATTTAAAAATTGCGAATTCAGCATATTATAGCTTTATCGATAGCTTTCACACTGTAAAATATCATCTTCATATTCTTCGTCAGAAATTAAATTGTTAATTTAGTTATCTGTTATTTTCATTTAATTTAAAGCAATTGTTAAACGATTGCAAATATATTCAACACTTTCCATTGAAAAATTATCTTTTAAGTTAATTATTGCAGCAGAAAAACGAATAGTTTTTTTATTTTGTTTCCGCTTGAGTTGCGCCATTTTGTCTATAGCTTCATCAGGCGTTGCCATTGCTGTAATCCGAAGAATTAACACAAAATTTCAGTATGAAAATTAAATAGTCGATGTTTCGTACAGCAGGAAGTATAAATCCAAGGTACTAATTCACATAGAGTTTTTGGCACCATATTGTTGAGAGACATTAATATAACATATATTTATTTTCTTCACGATACTTAGACGTTACAAATACAAAAAATAATTAATAGAATAACAATAACAAGGGTGATTAATCTAAAGGTAATTATGCTAAAATGTTTGCTTGCTTGTCGCAAGAACATCAGTAGCCGAGTTACCGCTGTTAGGCATAAATGTCTTGGTACCAAAATCACCAACAATTTTGAAGACAAAAGATATATGGTTGCTTTTGATTAGTTGTAGTGTAACAAATTTTAAAATCGATCCGTAGAAAATGATATTTTTGCAAAGAAGCAAGGTGCATCTAAGCCGAAAGTATTATTAGAAATGCAAAAGTACATTTTTCGAGTTGCTGATGGGCTTTACGAAATGAATAGATTGATAAAATTTGCATGCACTCTACAACTGTCATAATATGCATGAGAATGTTTCAGTACATTTCTAATAGCTAAAAATTATATGTGCAATACCATGGTTCAAAATAAGTCTCAAGAATTTGGAAGTGTATAGTAGCATATCATGAAAATTAGATTTGCATCATATAGTAAAAAAGATTGATAAAATATTCCCAAAAAGCCGAATTCAGCTGTACTTATAGCATTAGGACGTACTATCACCATGAGCTGATTTATTATATTTTCCCATAAAACATAGCAAGTTTATCTTAAGGTTATGTCTGTTTTGTTATATATTTATTTATTATAATTTTAAAATCCTACTTTTTAATGCGAAGTTTACCATCGAATAGCTGGCAGTTAAACTACTCTCTCTCTCTTAAATATTTAAAAGAGAGAGAGTAGTTTAACTGCCAGCTATTCGATAATTATTTATTTTCACGTTTAAATATAGCGTATATGCTATATTCTTATATTTAAAACCCTTGTGATGAATGTAGCAAGAAAAATGTTGAAATGTTATTTCTTTAAAAAAATTCTTAGATAAAGAACACATGTTTGTGCAATTGATTTTAAAGATTTATAGCCCGGAACTCAAATTCTATTTCTGTGTTTTGTTTGGTCCTAAGTTAAATTTAAAATGGCTTTAATTAACGAAACAATGTGACATGATTTGAAGCCAATTTTAGCCGTTGTGGGGTAATTCTGTCTATTGAAATGATGACAACCAGAATAATAAGTTGGATAGAAAAAAAAATCTTCTACAGATTTTGAAAATATTTTTATACTCCATTCACTCAACGAGCTATACATTTGGAAGATAAATAAAAGTATGGAAAATTCTGAAAGAATCGTCATAATACTGTATGGTTTATCTTGCGCTTTTATTTAGCAGACCATAACCTGTAACATTTCCCCTCTTCCTTCACATAGTTAATAACATCCAGACAAAATGTAACGTCTCTCGTTGTCCCACACGTGATTAAATGCATACGAGCCTCCAGATGTGAATCCTTTTCATTAAGAGAGTCATTATGTCTGGTCAGTTGTTATTATCCAGGTATGGGAAACTATGTGTATCCTGTCGTTTCAAATAGATCCATCATGTCTTCAAGGGAGAGGAACGTCAAAACATCCAGATGCTAAACTTTTATTCCTTAATAAAGAAACTCCTCAGGTCATCAGTAATCGATCAGTCACCAGCAACTATTGTCATTAAGTGTCAAACCCAGGTGCACTTCACCCGGTGTTAGCTGCGAATTGATTGTAATTGAAATATGTTAAAGATACTATCGGACACCAAGATGGTTCATTAACAGACACTCCCTCGGTAGGTTTGAAACCATTGAGGAAGCAAGTTGCGCTGCTATTGGATAATAATGAACTCAAGTTCACCAATAAGGAAACCAGAGGCGAATATCTGATGAAAATAAGATGAGTTTTTGCACAGAAGGTGAGAAAGACTTTGAATTGGAATTCGGAACGACTTCGGTTGTGGAAAAGATATTCCTGATTTTTTTAGAAGCTCTGTGTGATTCGGGCTTGTGTGTTAGGGTCCACCCGATAAAGATCGGTGGATTTCTGGACCGGCCCTGGAGTAGTCGTTTAAAGCTAACAGCCTTTTAGTGGTTTTTTGATGACTTATTCTCCGATTTGATCGAGGATCTATGTTGTGTTTGAACTGTTATTTGTTTTTGTAAATAATATTAACCTAAATGCGAAGAAGTTGTTTTTATAAATATATAAGGCTGTAAATAAAAGAATTATTTTGTTAAGATACTCTCTTATTTGGTCGGTCTTGGTCAATATATATTAATTGGTGTCAGCGGTAAAGGATAGAAATTTGCGCAATATCTGCCAATAGATAACTGAACTTGCGTTCCCGACCTGGAAGATTTCTAGTCCGAGAAACCTCCAGCCCACTATTGTGCCCCAAAAGTGTCTAGCCCACTTTGGAAGGAACCTGAAGAAGCGATCAGCCTAGAGCATCCACCTCTTTTCAAAGAAACCAACCCCATGGAAGCCAGTAGAACGCTGAGCAGTCTATAAGACAGTAAGCTTGTTTATTTTCTACTTTCATAGGCAGTTATGGTTTTAGGGAAAATAGTGAAAAATTATTTCTAAAAATTTAGGAAATTCTTATTTACTCAGGTGTCATTAACTTTAAGATCTAAATTTGGATTTGTTGATTCATTGTGTATTTATTGATAATTACTGAGCTTTGCAAAATTGTGTGATTGCACTGTGGATTTAAGTACTAGTTACTTAAATGAAATTTCACGAGGCTAAGAGTATTTTTGTTTCGGTGATAGTAGCATCGAGTTTAAGCAAAACTTTAGTGAGAAATTTTTTTATTCTGTTTAACTGAATTGAAATTAATATTAGCATATTTTCATTCAAGTTAGGAGAAAATGGATAAGGATTTTTTTTTTTGAATTGTGCTGTGTATTTTTGTCTAGATGAATAAGAAAGTATGCAATATATGTGAAAAATGAACGTAAACATATTTAATGATATTTTAGTTGCTTGTTTTGTTTTGAAATTATGAGTATAGATTTAGTTTCATAGACAATTGTTAAATTTCCTATTTCATTTTTTTTTAAAAAAAGAGAAAATTTAGGAAGGTAGATTTGACAACGTTAGCTCAGGAATTAGGGATCGAAATGACTCCTACTGATAAAGTAATAAACATATGCGGAAAGATTTAGGGTTCCCTAAATTTTGAAGAGGAATTTTTTAAAAATCAGTTAGAAGTGATCGTTCATTAATGCGAAACCGCTGAAGCTGAAGAAAATGTTAGAGCTCGAATGAGAGACATTAAAAATAACTGGTACCGCGGAAACTGGCTTCGAAGCGAAACGAAAATAGTAAAAACCGACCCAGTGTTATGCAAAAATTTGATGAGGAAGTCACCAATATTTCGTTACTTTATTGGAATGCCAAGATCGCATGATAAAAATGGAGGGAAACTGAAACTTATTTCACTTTTGCCATTCGACTTGGCATAAATTATCATTCAAGAGCCAGAAGAAAAAATGCAGGATTATTGCAACTGAAAGGAAGTTTTGTTAGATATGTTTCAAAAGAAGCCGGAAATCTTGAGATTAAATAACTGAATATCGTTTCATTTTGTTTAATTGCTGCTTTTGTATTATATGAATTATAGACATTGTTTTATTATTATCTTTTGTCATAGATAAATTCATATAAATATTACGAAAATTCTTCATTTGACTTCCTGTTCTTCACGAAGGGTTTACCTTATAACTATTTTTCTTCTCTATTTTTTTCAGCAAATTCAAGACATTGCACCACAGTCCACCATTTTGTTTTTAATCAAAAAATTTTTTTAATTAAAATTATTGAGCCTCAGAGAACAAATTTTTGTAAAAATTCATTTCCAGCACACTGTTAATTAACTTTAGAAGACAATCTTGAAATTTTCTTTGCTTACCTGAATTTGCAATATTTTAATTATGAAATACATGAATTGATATTGAAATTGAAATTTTTACGGTAACGATATATTTAAGTAACTGTGGTTTTATTCCACTTAAAAGTATCAGATCTTTCAGAAATAATCAAAATTCTTATAACGTAATGTTAAGTGATGATGCAAATGTGTAAAAGATTTTATTTGTAAAATGTATGAATTTATACATCATCTTCGACCAAGGATATTTTCTAATTAATGAAATTATTTTTTGGCTTCTCAGACTATATTCTTTTTGGATAGATATCATGCTACTAATTAGCATTCTTTATCGATATAATTAAATCTTTATTGTCAACAGAGACTATATAGAATAATTATAAGGTATGTTAATTTATCGTTGTAGAGAAGTTATACAAATTTTTCTCAATATCTTCTGTCTTATCTATATTTTTATATCAATATGAGTATCTGTAAGATGTATTTATGCATTTTTTTTCCTTTTCCGTGTATAACATAAACTGTTATTGAATAATATTTTATATTTTAGATGGTTACACAGTTGAAGATGTTCAGATGTATTGGAAGAGTGAAGCTGTTGTTGGGGTGGAGAAAGCTGAGTTATCACAGTTCACAATATTGGATTATGCTGCTACAGTTCGACAGGAAACTCTTGCTTCAGGTATAGTAATTTGCCTTTATTATTAGGTACCAAAGTTACATATAAGAATAATCAAACTGCATTCTTTGAAATTGTATAACATTAAATCCCCCAAAAGATACCATTTGATTCTCATATCTATTTCAACATAGGTGAAAGTTTCATCTCTTTGTTTTATATTTATTATTTTCAATGGGAAGTTTGAATGTATGTTATTTAATTTGTGTACAATTTTCAAATTCGTTTAATTTTACCATTTTTAAAATTTGGACTTAAAGAAATTTTAAGATTTAATTAATTACGTCAGTTCAGTTAATGCATGGTTTTATAGATGTCAAATACTGTATGATGAATTCATTCTATGACTGTTCAGTCTAATATCCAAAAACACATTGTTGATTTTGAAAATATCAATAATTTTTATATTTCTTTCCTTTAATTTGAGTGAACAATCAAAGAGTTTATGAATAAGAAGAAGTAAAGAATGCTGAATCTGCCTTATTTAAATCACCATGTATAAAATAACATTGAGAAAAAAAGGACATTGATTATTTAACTGAAAATGATAAATACTTTACACGGTTCATGTTATCAAAAATATGATCTTTGCTAAGAAGAGTTCATAAATCATTGCTGATAGAACAAAACTTGCCTTTAACAAATTAGGATTGGTAATTTTATAGTGCACTGTGATCCCCGTTTTATTAATTCGGCTAGTAGTTAGCTACCTTTGTGGTTAATCTTCTAGGAACCAAGCGAAGAAGCCTCTTTCTTGGGCTTTACGTTAAGGATGGCCACCATCTTCTGGGTGACTGCTTGTATTACGGATTTCAGCATGCAACGTGTTAAGTGCTCAGGCTGAGTTGTTGGCTTCCGTGTTGGGTGATTCCGCCAAGCCGAATTATTTAGAGTGTCATATTGTTCTTTGGCTCTCGTCGTCAAAGTTCTCTACATTTTATCTGATCATTAGTACTCCAAACACTTTTTGTATCGTATCTCCTTGTTAAAAAGCTTCATTCAATAATATTGTCATCAACAATATTATTGAATGGTCACATTGAATGAACATAAACTATATTTACTTTATACAAAAATATTATTGGTCAGTTTTGTAGAAGACCTCTTTTATTAATCCAGAATTGTTCTTGTCTTCGAGATAACTTGAAAGTTTTGGTTATAATATTTGATAAACGATTGATTTTTCTTCCTCATTTCATTAACTTTGGAGTGAAGTGTTTTCAGCATCTAAACAATTTTTATTAAATTTTATAAAACTCGTTTTGTGTTTATGAAAGTATCATTTTGTTTATGATAAAGTGTATTTTGTTCTACTCGACCTTCGTATTTGAAATACACTTCAATTGTGTCACCAGTTGGTGTTTGGGAGCATCACGGACATCTCCTATATCTAATTTTTATCTTGAAGCTTTCGAATCATTTTAATAATACAGAAATAAGAAACTGTCCCTCTGATTAATTCCGTAATTTAAACAAATGAACATTATCCTTTATGCAGGGGACTTTTAAAGGGGCTTTATAAATGTGACGTAAGTCAAAAGACACAAACATCTTCGTTTATCTTCTGACGATACATTCACTCGTCAAAGATGGATGAATCCGTCCTTAAAATCTTCATCGTTTACATTTATTTTGATGCCGCCAATGTTTTCTAACAGTGCATTCTTTTTATTACATATATGCTATTTAACTTTCTTAGCTCTTTCTTTACCACAGTTAAATAGTTATACAATTATAAATATGCGCATTTAAAATATATGCGCATTTTAGATCTAATTTTTATAAGAGTGTAGTTTACATTTGCCGAAATAATTCTTTTATAAAAAATATGTTTGCATTCCAAATGCTTTTAAATAACTCCTTAATTTCCCTCAAAATAATTTTCTTCATTTCCTATTTTAAAAAAATTAAATTAGTTTTTTGATATTATATTGAATTTTTACTTATTGATATTTCCTTTATTATACTGATTTTTGTATTATAAATAATAATGCTCAAACATCTTTCGAAATGTTGAAGGGTATATCTGTTTAATTTCTACAGCAAAATAATTAAAAATTTTACTGTATCGTTAGATGAAATGCATTTTAAGCATGATTTATAATGATTTTTGTTTTGTTGGAGTGTTTTTTGGTGTATCTGATTTTAGCATTCCTCAGTGGTAATATTTTAGCTACCATATTACTAATTGTAATCATCGTTTACAATAATGTTTTAAAAATAAAAACTTCCGACTACTATTTTATTGAATGATAGCTTCTTAATATATAGTTATATCATGAAAGATATTAGATTAAGCTGTTGAATTGTTTTATGCTAGTTTTATGCTTAAGTTATGCTGTGCATTTTTACTTTACCAAACAAAGCTTAAGAAATGCTTTGTTTAATAAACACGTTGATAAATTTAGTGTCAGTCATTTGATACCTGTATTATTGAAAGATGAAAACGTATATTTAGATATATAAACAGTTTGTGAACAGAACTCCTTTTATCTTGATATGTTGGTATATAGAAATTTATATAATATCTCGTATTTTATCCAATAATTAAAATTGCTGTAAATAAAAGTTTTTATTTCATCCTGCAGTGATATTGAAAGTAAAATTGTGGAGCAACTAAGAAGCAAAAATAAACTCAAGAGCAACTTAAAACATTTTATTATCGAACTTAGAAATTGTGTGACAATTTGACTCTGTTTTGTCGATTTACTTTTGTTCGAGAGATTTGATATACACATTATCGTTATTTCTGTTAATCTTTGATCGTTATATTTAATACCATGCAAATATTAAAGGTTTATGTCGTCTTCCTTTTGATTTACTAATTTTAATAAGAACACGCTTAATGTAGGACGGCACGACTTCTTCAGTTTTGCTTTAGTCATTACAAAATTATAGCCCGAGGACAACTGATCGATTGTGATGTTGTATTTTGTATCTGTATGAGTCCTTTATAGACAAAGAAAAGAAATTATAACTTCTCATAAAGTAACAAAACATTAAGTTTTTTTTTAAATTAATAAGTATTAAAGGAAAGTCTTATTTGTCATTAATTCTTCTGTTTGATGCTAGTGAGAAAGTGATCTTAAATGTGTTAAAAATTATTTTAAACAAGGTGTAGAAACCAATATTTCTTAAGTAAAAGCTAATAAAAAATAAAATAAACGCCATACAAATTATATTGTTTCTATTAGTAAATCGTTGCACAAATGATGTCTCATTAGTGAAAAGGAATCTCTCTCAACGCTGACTTGTGTCCCGTTTCAAAAGTTTTCAGCCTCTTTGGAGCCGCAAGAGTTTGTTTTCTTCTATGAAAAGCTGAACTTTTTGAAACTTGTAAGGTTTTAGTCCTAGCTCTGCTTTTGGCATTCGTTGCACTGATCGGTCCCTTATTCCCAGTTCACGAGTGATCTTTCTCATGGAAACCTTCGAATTTCATTGAACTAGCTATTTGATAACCTACGGCTACTGAAAGTGTTCACCATGCGTTTTAATTCACTTCCCGGACTTTGACCACCATTGCGAAGCTCTTTGAAACAATAGATTGCATCAGACACTGTTTGCCGAGGAACATTAAGCAAACGAACGACTTCATACTGTTCGTTTTCCAATTTTAAATTAGCATATCTTTTGCTTGGCATTGTAAAAAGGCCAAAAATCAGTATATAAACTAAAAAATATATTATAAAATATGTTATAATTGAAGTGGTAGACAAAAAAAATGAACAAAAATTGAAAAGAAATTAATTAACTTCTATTCTATGATGTAATAACTTTGTCCGAGTTTTTGTGCCTCACCCTGTATGTATCTGCCATTTAGGATTCCCACTGAGTAAGTTTTTCTCTGCAGTATAGGTATAATTTCACTTTCAAACTTTCCACTGTCTTAATTCCTAACCCGGAATTCTTACGGAGTTTCTCTGCAAAATTTTTTTTGTGTTGTTAAGTGTAATATTAATTAGATAAACCATCAGTAATAAGCATTCTAGGAAAAACACCACAAAGAATTTTTTTTGTTCTGAAAATTTTAAACAGTATGGGATTGTAATTTGAAATCAAACGCCAAATTTCTTTAAATTTTTCCCGAGTGTATGCTCTATCATCATCCAGTTTTATTCTTCTGAAATTTGTTTATAACAATCAAATACTCTTCTATATTCATAATGATTTAATCTTTTCGATGCAGTAAATGGATTGTAAAATTTCTCGAATGATCATAAATTAAACAATAACACTTGTGGTGTCGAAGTTAGTAAACTTCGAAAAACCCCATTTGGGAAGCATTCTTAATATATTTGAAAACATCATATTCTTGCATATTTTGAATTGAAATTATACATGAATGTTTTTATATTTTTCAATGCAGATTGTTTTATTTTTAAAAATTATGCATTTGTTTTTTAAATATATTCAGTTACTACTTCTAATCTAATTCCTTTATTATCAATTCACTTCTGCTTATAATGTATTCATAAGGGAAAATGATCTAGTCAAAATGTAACTGAAAGTATTTTAAAGTACATTATCGACAAATGAATTCTTACTTCATTTAATTGTTGTGAATGGATAGAAAGTAAATTTTGTTTAGAACATTGTAAATTTTGTTAATAATTAGTTCTTACTTTGTTATTATTAATTTGCTTATTCTACGCTACTTGTTAATTGGTGTATAGTGGTCATGTATTGATTATTATGTTTCTTTTATTTGTATTATGATGTGATTGTTGTAATTTAAGGACAAAAACCTTAAAGATTGCTCTTCGTAAA
The DNA here is from genome assembly GCA_026543865.1 of Argiope aurantia. Lineage (NCBI taxonomy): Eukaryota > Metazoa > Arthropoda > Arachnida > Araneae > Araneidae > Argiope > Argiope aurantia. Next base: position 2,683,027 of record JAPMOR010096416.1, on the reverse strand, counting down.
GACGAAGTTTATATAATAAAAATTAAAAACCATTAAATAAAAAAATATCTTCTATAATAATATACTTTCTTTTCAAATTTCAGGTACATACCAGCGCCTTTCTTTGAGTTTTTTACTAAAAAGAAATGTTGGATATTTTATTTTTCAAACGTATTTGCCTTGCATTTTAATTGTTATGCTTTCATGGGTATCATTTTGGATCAACCATGAAGCTACCTCTGCCAGAGTTGCATTAGGTATGATCTTTGTTTATATCTACTGAATGATACAACATTTATATGCATCAAAATGCAAACCTGAGTTTACTTTACGAGTTAATAATTAATAAACCTCGCAGGAAAATTTTTGTTACTTTTTAAGGGCTGTAAATATTGGGTTTTTTTTCACTCCATATCTGTTATATGAAAAAAAAAAAAAAAAAAAAAGGCTTCTTAAATTGTGGATTATAACTTCATTTGGTCCATCAAAACTTTTGCAACATATATTTCGAAAACGATGTTTTACATGAATCGATTACTCCTTAGCATTTATCATGCAAAGTAGTTAAGAAGTCTAGAATGCTTGTAGCAATTTTTGTTTTTGAAATTCAAGATATGGTTATAACATTTTTTATAAGTTTTTCTGAAAATACAGTTATTGAAATTCAGAATTCATTTATACATTAATTTACCAAACGTTAAAGCATTTAACTTCTCATGAATGAATTAATCATTATACTGCTCTTATATAAAAGGGGGGGGGGAAGTAAATAGTGATGATAAATCTTGTAATTTGCTAATCATATTTTCTTTTAGAATTTTTTTCAGTTATATTGATATTTTAGAGCTCCTTGATGAGGTTGTTTCCCTTTCTTAAATCCACAATTGATATTCTTATAAAGGATTTTAATTTTCTCATGTAAGAAATCTCTGTCATTAATTAATAATTCATTTTTTTTTAAATTATAAGGTCTGTTGATTCAGACCGAATGTTATCTTTTCTTATGTGAATATTTGTTTTTATACTGGCATTTGTATGGCAAAGTTATTTTATAGCCTTCATGGTTCATTAAATGTTTTATTATTCGATTAATTGAATTTTTGTAATTTTTCTTCACATGTTTTGGTGTTTACTCGCATGATTTATCGTTACTTTTAATTTTCATTTGTAGAAGAATGAATGAAATCTGCCGCCTCTGAGAAACATTTTTATCTAAAAGTCATAAAATCGAAAAGGAATATCTAAACAAAAACAGCAATACTTAAAAGTTATTTAAAACGGGTTATATAAGTTGTTCTATTACTCCGCGAAATCTCTGAGCTGTAAATGTCAAGGTTACGATCATTTTCCAACTAAGTGTCGCGCCGAGTTGTGCTAAATGTTCAGCAAATGATCACGAAACTAATCCATGCATTGTTGCTGTTAATAAATGCACAAATTGTGAAGGTAATCACTTAGCTTTTCCGAGGTTTTGTCTGCAATAAAAATTTGAAAAAGAAGTTCAGAATGTGAAAATCAAAAGGAATATATCAATTGTTGTAATTTCATATTGTTTCCGAACTCACACTTACTGCTGGTAAATCTTACCATTCTGCAATTTTCTTTTACTTCTGTGTTCAGTGCGCAGAAATAAAAGTTTCAGTCAGAGCTCAGACATTTTTTTTCTATCATGCACAAATTGTTTATTCTTATTTTAGCAAGCAAATGATTGCTATAAATATTACTGCCTCTCATTCACATATAGCCCCACATATTTGTCGACTTTATGTAAGAATTTATTTTAGACTCAGATTTTATATTATACTCTCTTTGTGCCTGGTGCTGAACAATGCTTTTCTCACTTTAGAAAGCAATAAGGGTAAAGTTGGGTGGACACCTCTAAAAAAGCAGTCCAAATATGTCCTTGGTTTTTGTGTGTCTACTTGAAATTATTTCTCCACAAAGGATTATGCGATTTTGAAAAATGTTAGTTTGATTTTGAATAATTTGGCCAGCTTTAAGTAATATTATTTTAGTCACTGTGTCAATGACAGCATTAAGATCTGTACGTCCCAGTATTTCGCTCTTTATATCTGCCTTTTCAACGAACTTTTTCCAATCAGCTTTGTAGAGTAAATATCGACGTGGATTTGAAAGATTTGTCCGATTTGGCGAAGAAAAATTCGGAAATTATCACTTCTAAGAATATCAGATACTGTTTGGAAAACAAAATAAACTGCTAGAGATGGTGAAACAGAGAACAGGTCCAAGTCGTCGAAAGTAAAATGAGTTTGGGAAGTAAGTAGTGTATCCGTTGTTCGAAAGACAAAGAGATTGATCGTAATCTCTTTATTTTGTCTTTCTCTAGTACATAACATTCCCACTTCTTCAGAATTATTTAGGATACTAAAAGGTGCAACCTGAGAAAATGCAGAATTTTTAGATACCGTAAGAGTTAACGGAGGAAGAATTTTCACAATCCATGTTTGGATATAATCAAATTTTAAATTATATAGAATCTTTTCTGTCTTATAAAAATAACGCAAAGAAAATTTTTCTACGTTTTCTTACTGCAAAATATTTGCCAATATATAACAATAATATCGCTTGAAAAGCTGCTAAGTATTTGCTTTCAACTAAGTTACCGACCATTACATATTCAATAATGAAACACCTATTGGATGACATCCTATAAAACATTCTGTTATTATTTATCAGAATTCGGAAGGAACACGTAATCCCTAATAAATGGCAAATAGGCCACATTTACTCTGATTGTGAAAGGTAGTAAGGACCCTCAGGATTTCTAAAATTTCTGGCCGATTGCACTCACGAATTGTCTTTGTAAGCAATTTGAAAAGATTGTAAATGTTTGCCTTATCTATATCTTAGAGTTAAATATATCTAATTTTTTTGAAAAAGTATTCTACAATGGATAAATAGATAGCTTTAGAAGTGTTAGAATAGTCTTTCTTTCAGTATCTTTTTTGTATAGAAAAGACATATGATCGAACCTGAAGACAACGTATAAAGAAAGACCTCTATGATATATACCTCGTGGAAATTTACCCATTTTTATACAGAACTTTTAACAACATCGTATTTTTATAATTCTGGATAATCCGAATTCTAATTTAAGGGGAAGATGTACCGTAAGGTTTAGTTTAAGCGTCACTCAGGTTATCTTGAAATTAAAATAGAATTTATTTGTAATTCCTTCTACAGTGCTTTCCTTTTACGTTTATATATATGTTCTGCAAATCAATTGTTCTGGCAAATATATGCGATTTTTCAATAGGCAATACCGTTTTGTCATGTAAAACTGACTATGATCAAAAATTCCGAATGTAAGGCATATATCTCATTCGATCATACTGGAATGGATTTAGATTTTCTAGTTTTCTGTTGCTGTTCATTTTTGCAGAAAATTGCCACGCCTAGATTCCAAATTATCAACAAGTGTTAGACCTATTCATATGCAAAATGACTTCAAGATTTCTTGGTATCATTTTTGAGAAACAACTAATTCCCTTCCATACAGTTTGAATTCAACGAACGAGGGTAATATCTTATTAAATATGCTTAAAGATTTGTCAAACATTACCTGGGACGCTAATGTACTTGGTTGCTTCACTTTTACCGAGTGTTATTCGCTACAACTTTGACAATAGTTCGATAGTTTAGGGGCGCATTGTCTTTGCACAATTAAATTATATCCACCATCAGCGTTTGAGAATATGCTCTAACCATTAATATTCTGTTACAAACTAATATTCTTTTTAAAGTAATTAGTTTATCGTTGTTGTAAATAGGGCTGGGTGGTGACGGAACTTTCTCGTCGCCATATATCATCCAACACATATCGATATTTTTCGATATATCGTGATATTATTTATTTATAGCTATTATAAGTTATAAATAGCATCTCTTAACATATTGACTGATCAGAACGACTCCAAATAAAAGGAAGTTTCAATTTATATAATAAAAATAATCGTTTTCTTTTCAATAAAAGTTAGAAAATAATTGTGTTTAAACCCCTTTAATAAAGTGCGTGAATGCCAAAACAATGTCTACGTGTTACAATTTATAATATTGCGTTAAATTTGCATATTTAAAATTTTACCCTTTTTACTGCTAACTTTAAAAAAACTTCTTTCATTCTTCATAAAAAAAAAGGAAAAAGACATAATAATGCCTTTAACAATTAAAATTAAGTAGTTTTAATAAATTATGAATTTAAAATCGGATGTCTTGCAAATTTAATTTTGTATATGAATTGCATAAATTTTTATTCTTATTTTAATAAAGTTATTGGCAGATTTAAATTGAATATGAACTAGAATTTTAACGACAGGTATTTTATATAACTAAAATGAATCATTCAATTTACTATTTCGAAACTCAAGAAGAGACGAAAAATAGTAATTCAGAAATGAGCAAAACATTAATAACAAATTTTATGGAGGGTAAATTTATTTACGATCGAATGATGTAATACATTAAAAATTTTAGAAAAACTCCTGATCATGATCAAATAAAAGAAAAATATACCATTATATATCATCATTAATATAAACTCAATGAAAAAACAACGAACAATCAAGAACAACGTTGTGTTTCTGAATTTTAAAATTTTAACTAATTATCTTTTATTTCAGAGAATTTCAATTTATATAATAAAAGTTTCAATATATATAATAAAAATATTTGCTTTCTTCTGAATAAAAATAGTTAGAAAATAATTCTGTTAAATTCCTTTTAATAAAGTGTGTCAATGCCAAATCAGATATAACGGAACTTCTTTTTTTTTTTATGCGAGTACGCTTGAGTGAGAAAATGCGAGCTGCGAATAAAATTGTGGATTTAATCTGAAATAATCCTTTTTGCTTTTATGCCTGAAGATGAATATTTATCGATTAAACAAATGACAGTCAATAACCTTCTGATAACTAGTTAGCTATTTTTCCATAATGGTATCATTCTGTTAGGGAACAGAAGGCAGAACAGAATGACATGCTTAAAATAAATATTTTCATATATTAGTATATGACAGTATTTATAGAAATATTAATAAAAATTATGTATGAAGTTCAATAAGAATGAAGAGCAACAAAAATAAACTCTAAATGGTAACCATAACGAAATCGAAAAAGTATATCAATTGTGAATATCGATTTATTGTATTGCTATTTATCGTGAGTGCCAGTTAAAAGCGGAAGTATAACGGCTTTTTTTTTATGCGAGTTCACTTAAATGTGAAAATGCGAGCTGCGAATAAAATTTTGTATTCTGAATTCATCCTTTTTGGTTTTATTTTTGAAGATGAATATTTAGCGATTAAACAACGGTCAGTCAACAATCTTCTGATAACTGCAATTATTTTTCCATAATTGTATCATTCAGTTAAGGAACAGAAAGCAGTTTATTCCAAAATAACATGATTAAAACAGTATTTTTATACATTAGAACATGGTAATATTTACATAAATATTAACAAAAATAATATATGTAGGTGAAAAAGAATAGAGAGCAACAAAAATAAGCATTAACCGATAACCGAAATGGAATCGAAAACGCAAATTAATTCTGAATATCGATTTATTGTATCGCGATTTATCGTGAACTATTATTCACGATAATGATTTCGATATATCGATATCTTTTAAAAACCTGCATCAAAAATTCGATTTTTCAAAAATATCGATTTTTTTTTCGATAAATCGAAAATCGGCATAGCCCTAGTTGTAAATAGACTGAATAATAAAACGGCGTTATCATTGTGTAAACTAATAACTAACAATTATTTAAAAAATATAATTTATTTTTTCAAACAGTCCATAATTATTTAATATTTTAAAAAGCAGGCATCTCACTATAATACAAGCTAAATTGCATGATTTCTTAGTATAAGAAAATCAAAATGAATTTTAATTAGCTTAAATGTGATTATTTTGTTATTATTAACATCTGAATAACAACAGAAGATTTTTGGTATGAATTGGGTATAAAATTTTTCTTCACAAGTTATATGTGTGTGTGGTGGTGGGGGTAGTAGGGTTTTGCTAAGCTTGAGAGTCTGAAATTAGTAGCTTTTCAAGCAATTTGAATGTGAAAAAAAGTTTGTTTTTAATCCTTTAAATGAAGCATGATAAACTGTACATGTGATTCCTGCAACTCTTTGCATTGGAATCAGGTTTTTACTGACAATTAGCTTCTGTAGTAATTTGAAAATAACAGCTTTTTATGCTTAAATAATACAAAAAGAAAAGATGTAACAACAAATTCAATTGAAAAAAAAATTAGAAAATAAATAATTAAACATTTGAAAAGAATAATTTCACTGTAAATTTCATATCATTACCACCACTTTTACATTTTTACTTTTCAGGAATAAAATTGTTAAATACAAAAAACATGAAAAAAGAAAATGATTAGCTTAAAATATAATCTCTATTTGACATTGTTTTTGTTTAATCATGTTTATGATAAATATTCCAAGGAAAAATAGTTAATAAATATTAAAAAATAATATTTTAATAATAAAATCTAATTTTCTAGTCACAAATCTGCTTATTATTTTGCATGATAAGTTTACTTATGACATATTTTTTATTTGCATTTTTCTTTCTTTTACAGTTTCAGATTATCCATCTTTTTTTTTTTCCCTTATAGGAATTACTACTGTTTTGACTATGACTACTATTAGTACTGGTGTACGATCATCTCTTCCCAGAATTTCCTACGTTAAAGCAATTGATATATATTTAGTTATGTGTTTTGTATTTGTTTTTGCTGCTTTGCTGGAATATGCAGCGGTAAATTACACCTATTGGGGATCTACGCGAGCTAAAATGAAAGCAAAGAAATTGAAAGAATCGAAGGCTGCTACTGAAGTTGCCACGGTATGGGTTTTTAAATTTATAAAACCTATTTCTGAGATCTAATCTATATATAACAACTATATGTGCTATGTTTCGAAATAATCCTCACCGAAAGTTTAACTTGGCAATTAGTAGAAAGCTACGAATCAGTTGAATTTTGCACAGTTTAAATTTTTTTTCGTTCAAAATTATAGGAAGAATTCTATCCAGTCAAACAAATTTCATTTTAAATGCATACTTTCATTACAAAATATATAATTGAATGAGGCCTTACGCTTAAAACTCTGTTAAAGTATAAGATTTGTGATTATTTAACTGGACATTATGATGCACCACGTAGGTTTCGGCGTGTCAACTAGAGTTGCTATTGACTAGTTAATTTGGTTTTAGACAGTTTATTTCCTATTTTATTAAGTAGTAGTGCCCGCTACTAACTAGAACTCTCTATGCACAAATATATAAACTAATCGAAGTATATTTGATGATGACTAAAATGCTTATGATCCTGAAAGACGAAACTAAAAACTAATGGGATTTGGAATCTGATCTGGGGTTTTCGTTGGTGTAATTGCGATATTTAAGTTCTCAAAACTTTTCCCGTGTTTTCCGTTTCTGGATAGGCTCATTTTTAATCTGTCAACTGTTTAGCTGGATGTCAAAAATCTATGGGGTCAAAGTGGAGAACAATATATTGAACTCCATATTTATCTAAATAAGCATTCAAAAGACCACACCTATCACCTTTTAACTTAACTATCGGGCGCCATCTCAAAGTACACAACTTTCTACTTGCGCCCTCATACATCCAACTCAAAGTCGTTCGCAGCCTCTCATTAGAAAATCACATCACGAGTTGTGTAATTGTCGTGTATTAATTCGTTAGATATCAGTACTTATTAATTCATTTACAATACTAATAAATGCGTTTTATAATGTTTATTATGATGTAATTTAAATTGATTCAATCAATCTTTCAGTGATAACTCAATATTTTGAATTTAATAATTTAATTTAATCCTAATTGTATGTCTAAACATTTAAAAAAGTATATTTGAAAGATCTTAGATATTCGTTTTATAGTAAAAAAATGTATTTATTTTTTCTTGGTAATATTATTTGGTATAACCATTATTTTCTTTGCAAAATACCATGAATCATAAAGCTCTAATAGAGAATGATTGCATTATTAAATATTGAAATGTGCTGAAGTATGAAATAAAAGTGATAGGCACTATTTATTACTGAACACTGATTCTAACGTAATCTTATTTGTGTAGTTCATGCGAAGAATCAATTTTAGCATTACTTTGTCTTATTGTTTGTTATTTTCCCATTAATAACGAAAATTTTAATAACGAAACATTACTCTATTCTGAGAACAAAAATGGTACATTAAAACTTGTGAAATATTAATAAATGCTATTTTACATAATTTATTCAAAATGTTTTGAAAGATAAAATTTTATTGTAATGTGAAAAAATTATTTTGGCTTTTTTTATTGAATACGTTGTATAGTATTAAAGTACTCGCGTGAATTAAGGGCTTTAAAAGTTATTCATTGGCGATCTCTGTGGGTATAATCAATTCAGAAATATATACCGTTCCTTATTATTTTCAGTTTTGACTTCGAATTAATCAAAATAAATTCTAATTATTGGTTTATACATTGAACTAGCTCAATAATATTATCGACATTAAAGAGTATGATAATAAGTGAAAATGAAAGCTAATTCATTTATCCAATGACTGAAGTATTTTGTCTGAAAATATTGAATGTAAATGAAACAGAGAAATTCGAAGAAAAATTAAATTGTATCTTTATATCAAAAGGAGGGAACATAATTCAGAACCTGTTGGCGCATGCCTAGTGAACTTTCATAACCTTGACATACAACGGGAGCACCCTCTTGATTTAATTAAATTAATCGAAAGAGTAAAAACCTGCATATATGTGCTCCCTAGCTGATTAAATAGTCCAAGTTGGGGTTAAGTAGCGTGACGTCCCCCGCCCTTTCTAAACGTTTTCTACCAGGGAAGGAATCGTATGTAAGCACCTAGCCCTAGGGGTCGGCAACCTATTGAAACGGAAGTGTCTAAAGTAACAATTTACAAAATGTTCCAGTTTATAAAGCCACTAAAAATTTTCGATTTACTATTACAGTATTTGCTTATATATATTTGATTTGTGATTTAAAATAAACGGCTTTAAATACGGAATAATCTTTATTCATATAAAAACACAAATATAGATAGTTACATCAATGGGAGCATTGGCTTTACATGCCTTTTGAAAGTTTGATTAAATGTCTTATAGCTTGTTGTTTTAAGTTTCAAGCACGACTCTAGATTTTTATTTGTTAGTTAATTTATAAATTTACTTTTTATTATATTCATGCAAGAGAACGCAAGTTCGTCAGCACTTCATATGCCAACTTCTTCACCTCACTTTAGCATTCTGGAAGATTATTCCATGCGTCGAATATGAGGGCCTCAACTCGCGGAATTTCTTTTAGAGCTGTCCACTTGTGCTGCGAGATGTGCATGCATTTCTGGATCTCTAACTCTTCCAACTTGCTCTTGAGTTCTGTGAACTTGTCACTCCATAAGTCTGGTTTTTAAATCTAGCAATTGCATTATAGCGATCCAGCATCAATTCCAAATGGTACAATATTGATCTCATTTGTATTTATATTGAGAGGACTTATTGTGAACACGAGAGTGCTTTTGTTTGTTTTGAATTGTCCGAATCTTTCAGCGAATCGATCCTTCAAGTTTTTTAAAGTTATGCTGAAGCTGTTGAGATATTAGGTACTTAAAAATATATTTTCTTATTTTTTAAGGGTTTTGATAATAAGTTATTAATTTTTCGTATGGAACTGGAGAACCGCAACTTTACATCAAAAGAGCCGCATGTTGCCGAGCCCTGACCTAGCCTAACTTAAAAACAGTTATTAAGGAATAAAGAGATTTATTTTTCTATAAATTATTTATTTTTACATTACTGTAATATTATATAAGGCTATCAAGATGTGTAATTTGTTAACTGTAAAAACATCAGGTTTGCCACGCCACCGTTAGAACATGGAAAACCGGGAAAACACAGGGAATTTAAAAATCGTTAGAAAAAATCTTGAGCATGCAGGGAAATTGTAAAATTTCATAACCATGAAAATACAGAGAATTTGTTTCTTTGTTATTTTTTCCCATCTAGAAAATGCTGATCGCTACAAATCGCAAGAATAAAAGATCGTAGTCACAGTTTCCGAAAACAAAACAATAATATTTGTGATTGTGTAATGCTTGAACTTGCCCCTTTTCTACTCTCTCCCCGTTTTTTCTGTATAGACTAGTCCAGTTTTGATTTGTGAGACAATTGCCCTTTTCACATGGGATTCATCAATTGTTGCTAATGAGCATACGCGAGACTTCTGTAATTGTGTGAAAGAGTAGAATACATTTCTCTGGCAGCAATAGCAACATTCAATCTGCAGGCGCATAGCGGTGGTATTTAGTCACTCATTTGTGATTTTATTGAATGGTTTGTCTACTATTTGAGAAACTGTTAGCTTATTCAAAGTATATGAGAGAATTTTTTTTTAAAACAATGAGATGCTCAACATCCGTATTTGATACGAATTGAATGGATTAAAAAAAAATCAATCTTGATTTTCTGAATGGGTTCAGTAAGTTCCACAAAGTCCATTTGTTGCGTCCATGCTATAAGAAGATAATAAGACTAAGTAATATAAGAAAACAGGCCAGTAATAGGGAAAAACCGCCAGTTTAAAAGAGTCATCATTGTTGAAATTAGTATCTAAAAGGAATACAGGAAAATATAACATGTCAAATCCGAAAACGTCAAAATTAATGCTCGAAAATAAACCGATTTCGGACTGTTTAGTTAAAAAACAATCATTTAAAGCTGAAATTTTGTGGCTATTAAAACTTATTGCGTCACATTCGTCTTTAAATATTTTCACATATGCTCACTGAAAGTGAAATACCTAAAAAAAAGGTATGATAGGCCGTACAAAAATGTCGTACCTTATTTGGTAAGGATTAGCTCCATGAAATGAGGGCGGAAAAATCTGCAGAAGTTGCAGAAATTGATGCCCAAATACATGAATTGGCAAAAATGAATAAATAAAAAAAGTAATCTTGCTTTGTAATGTTATTTTTTTTGTTAAGTAATCATTAAATATTTTATCATAACAAAAATGTGTTGTGTTTTATTTCACCCGATTCCTTAATTTAAAGAGTTTGAGAAGTAATATATTCCCCCCCCCCCTTTAATATATAAATTTTGACTTGCTAAATTCTAGATAATAAATAAAGATAATTTTTTTTCACTCCCTGTATGTAATAATAAATCTTCTTTCATAGTCTGTGTATTTTCTGTAGATGGTTCAAGATCACATTTTCTACCTTGTCTGGTACTTGTAACGCGGCAGAAAGTGTGATCTTGATCCACCTATAGAAAATACACAGACTATAATATGCTATTTTGAATAATGTTAAATTGTTGCTTCCTTTCCTTGCTTTTTTTACTCCTTAAAATTATATTGAATTATAAATGACACATGAGATCTATTCGAGTAATTCCTCGTATTTTGAATATACGTACAGGGGAAAAGCAGGGATTTTTTTTTCAGTTTTTAGTAGCAACCCTGAACATGTTTTTAAATTAGTATGAAGATGCATATCTGCATAATTTCTAAATGGTTTATTTTTATAATGCATTTGTTATGATACAGTTCAGTAAAAGATAATAAATTATTGAAATAAATTTTCTTTGCTGTCAATATGTTTGTTGCATATTATATATGATTGTCACATCTGTATTCCTTTTCTGTTTTAATAAGAATATAAAAATGCATATATACAAAATAATTGATTAATATATTATTATTTTTTAGAATGAAGAAATAATCGAGCTTCAAGATGTAAGAGTTTCACCCATTCCTTATCTTCGCAGAAGAAATAAAGCATCTGCTTATGTTTCTGACGCACATTTTCCACCTTCGTTTCGTCGTACTAGATCATACTATTCTCAAGGCTTCAATCGTAAATCTCTTGAACGTAGTTCTTTAGAAAGACAAAAGAAACCATATGTATTAAACAGTTTAAAAAGAGGCGCTAATGTGTTACGAGCATCGATTCCAAAAATAAAAGATATTAATAAAATTGATAAAATGGCTCGAGTGATATTTCCGGTATCATTTTTACTATTTAATTCCATTTATTGGTGTTTTTATGTATTTTAATAAAGCATAGTGATAATTATGTTTTAAGTTCCTCTCCTGAAATAATTTTTGTTATATTTAGTGCAAATAATTAAAAGTTTGTATGTATGTATTGCTGTTACCTAAAGTAAATTAAAATTGAAACTATGGATTTAAGATAAAGTCTCTAAATTCATATGTTGTTCATTGCTAAGCATCAATTACATATGAAAAAAGTAGCAATTTTAAGTACTTGCATCTCAAAAATGAAAATTTTTGCTTTCGAAAAATCAATTTTTACATTGTTTTAATTTAATTTAAAAGGCACTCAGAATTTCGTTTTGTATTTTAAAAAATTTCATTTTAATGCTTTATATCACAACAGTTTTTATTTATATTTTCTTTCAATAATAATGTTCATGGATATTTTTATTGGCATATGAAATCTTGTATGTTTCAAGACATATATCTAATATTCATACATTTAAAAATTTAAATTACTCAAATATTAATTTTATTAAATGACAAAACTATTCAAAGTACCTAGCCTCGTATAAATCGGCTTTAATAGAGCATTATCTGAATTTGCATACATGTATTTATTATTTTGTTTTAATTTACTCTTGAAATGTTTGTTTCATCATTTGCAGTTATATGAATCACTGTTTTGTGTATGACGCATTTTTTCTGTTTATTTTCAAACACTTCAGTTTCAAATTTTGCATGCTTGAGAAAGATTCATTATTCAGTTTCTTTGTTTTATATCACTAACATTTTTTTTTTCGGATAAGAAAATCTCAAATTTGTACTTGTAGCTTTCTGATATCAAAATTCATATCTGAGCATACATTATAGGTAATTAATAAAAATTTAATAAACAGCTGAGGAAACTTGTTATATTTATAGCAGATATGTGCCTATTCTTTTTCATTTTTTTTTTTTTTTGTAAAAAATAATAAACTGCTATCTCATATTATAAAATTTGGCGAATTGAAGAAGTTTATTATTGAAAGATGTTCTCTTGGAAATGTGTGATCAATAGCTAAATATTGTACATTTTTTGCGCTTTATAAAGGACGAAAAATCTATTCAATTTTGTTTATATAATTATGGGCTAAATATCATTATAGCTGCATTTTGGGTTTTGATAGTTTGTCTTTTTGTGATATTTCTCAGTTACATCTTTGGATTATTTAAAAAGTCTCTGTAGAAGAATAGTATATTTTAATAGCATTATTGATTTCATTGTGCGGTATTGATTGAATCCCATTGTAAAACTGTAATCTTTTAAAGTTTGTGTTTTTTTAGACTCGCACTTTTAATGTTTTGGGAAGAAATTCTATGAGAAAGAAATTCTATTCTTTTCTAATTTTATTCTTTCCATGCTTTTTAGATTTCTTTTGGTTAAGTTTTTGTATTTTTTTCATAAAAACTATAGTGAGTGTGCCTGTTATTTTTATAAGCAATTATGAATTTTTTACAAACAAATGCTTTCAGCATTCTTTCAATCATTTCAAAATATTGGCACTATCTTCAACATTTTAAAATGTTAAACATCGTGTTTATTATTTAAACATATTCTTGTCCTGCATTTATGCTGCTAGTATTGTATTGTAGGTCTATGAAGTCAATACTAACTAGATGCTAGTATTGATTTCATAGGCCTTTGTGCTATGTGATGTATAAATATATTTTGTTTATTGTAGGTAAAAATATTGTTTATCTGTAATAACAGCAGACAAATTAGTTGTTAAAAGATATTTATTTTCTTATTGTTAATATGGACAAATAAGGAAAATGAATGTTACATTTGACAAAGTAATATTTACTTAGAAGTCTTAAATATCTTTACAAAGGCATAAGTGTGTTTATTGCATAGTTATTATCAGTGCTACAAATGGGATTAATAAAATAAGAAAAAACATATTTTCCAGTATGTTTTCTTCAGTAAGCATGAGGATACACAATTTAAAAATCATTTAATAATTTGGCATATAAGTCTTTTGGCACTTAGTTAGTGTATCTACTGAGCATTATCTACTCTTTGTTTTGTCTTCAAAAGTCCCACCTATGTGTTTAGGACTATTAATCTATCACAAATATAACTTTTTAACTTCAATCAAATTGTGGAGCAGCACACCTAGTCTATCAAAAATGTCACATACAATCTTTTGCAATTTATTGCCATAAATATATTATTTTTACTGAAATCAATAGTCCTTTACTTGGTATCTAAGGGCTATGAAAACTGTAGCTATGTAACGTTTTTGTATTTAGAGATGTATCTATAATTCAGAATGAGGAATGTGTGAACCCTGTGCATTGTGATGCTATTTTAGAGAACATGAATCTATTTTAATCAAGAGACTATTTAGAAAAAATTTACTATTATTAGTATTTTACTTTAATCATATACACGCCTTAGATTACATTAATATCTTAACTAAATAGTGTGCTTGAAATAATTTGCTTTCTTTGAAATAAGTTTTTAGGTGCTATTGAATGTTCAGAAAATAATTAATACCTCATATGGTAATTATATATATATATAATATATATATATATATATATCCATCCCTGGGTGATTTTTTTTAATTGTTACTATTTTTGAAAATGTCAAAATAATATTTAAATCCTAAATTTTGCATTATCTATTGCCATTTTACTAACCAGGACATTTAAGCACATTACTGTTTTTCATTTTGTTTGTACTCTCTTGTTTTCTTCCAAATCATTTTCCGAACGACATTCTTCGATTATTTTTCTCTTATTTATTTATATGTTTATAACTGAAAATATTTAAGCAGTTATTGTTTTCAGTATTAAAAAATGCATAGTGAATTGCATGAAAATGCATTACAAATTCTTTTTTTTTTCAGATGCATTTTCTTAGCCTTAATCAAAATGTAGAAAATGTTGGAAAAATTTTAATAGTTTTAAGCATATTAAGACTTTTTAAACTTTTATATAGAATGTTTTTCATTTATGAAATACAAAAATTCACATGGTCTTCATTCCTTAATACAATTAAAGTGATGTTAAGATAATGGAAATGTTATCGAGGTGGGAAAAATATGATAGATTTTATACTTATAGTAGTGCGAATAAATTTTTACCAGTCTATATTGCTGCTTTAAATTTTATCTGATAGTTAAATTTTAAAACCAGGGAATTACTTTGTAGAAGCATAATCTTATTTTCAGAAATAATGTCAACTTTCCCTGTTTATTTTCAAAATAAAATTTATTGCATTTCGATAATACTTTTTGTCGAACGATAAACAACTGATATATTTGTTATTTGCGGAAATATATTTTAATGATGCGTGTGAGTAAAAATTTGCAATGCATTTTGAATAGGTTTGTTGTTTTGTTCTAGCAAAGCTGGAAATAGAGTCAATCTAATGAGTATTCTCTACTTATTTTATAAAAATTTGTTTAAATATGATAGATGGATGTTTTCTACAGCACTTTAACTCTTTATTGAGCAAAAACTGGACGTTTCTGTGTTAAAATATTCCTTTTGTGTAAACTACTGCATTTATAAACTGCATAAATATTCTTGTTTATGTACATACTTATGTATATGTATGCCATAAAAGTATGTAAATATTCATTTACTTTAAATTTGCATTAGACATTCACAGCTAAATAAAGGTTTAAATTATAGGAGTATATGTGTTGAGTTTTACAAAAGCAACAAATTACAATACTATATTTTTAGTTTGTAGCTGAGGGTAGCATTCCGTTGTCATTTTTTTCACTTATAAAATCATTTTTGGGGCCATTTGTAGTTTAGAAATCTTATGTACATATTTTCTATTTAAAACTTTTTATATATGCTATAATGAAAGTGCTCCAGTCTTTGAAATTTGTTACATTATTTGATTACTAAAGATTTTTTGGACAATGTGTTTAAAGTTTACTATATTCTGAATACGTAAATTTTTTAATACATAATACAGTTTTAGTCTTCATGCATTGATAATTTCAGGAAAACTCCCATGGAATGTGAAGATTTTTTATTCGATTGATTTTAGTACTGTGTTTGGGAAAAACAATTTGAACGTGATTAATAAATATTTCCCATTGAATGTGAAAATCGCACTCACTCACTCACTCACTCACACACACACACACACACACACACGCACACGTTCGATTGATTTTTGCAATCAGATTTATTTTTAAAATGCGGAGATTTCTAATTTTGCAGATTATTTTGGAGCAATTTTCTTTCTGAATTATTTCATGCAATTTTCTTTCATTTGGGAGTGTGAATGATAAAATATAAATAAAACAGTCTGCACCAAGGCTACTAGTGGTGAAAAATTGAAAAACTTTTAGAAAAATATTTGAATTGTATCAGAATTTCAATAATATTTTAAAGTCGCATTTCCGATTATTTTTTCACATTGATTTCTTTTTAACTTTTAATTGATTTAATTTTTGAACTATCATATTTTGTAGATGTATTTAGAGTTTGATATTATTAACTATTTTTTAACAGTTGCGTTTATAGTTTAACAATTGCATTTATTTTTAATTTTTTACTTCTAAAATTTTTTAAGTGTTGAAAAATTACGTCTAAACTAATATATAGGGATGCATAAATGATTAAGTGAATTCATTATTTAAATATATTTTTAGTATTTTACTTGCAAGTTAAGAGTAAAAAATAATACCTATGCTTTCTTCTCTCATTTATGATAATTATTTATGAAAACGATCAGTGCCATCTTTTAAAATTAGTGCTTTCGGCGCGAGTAATATGGCGTCCCATCAAATCTGTGCACTCTTAGCCCTATGAAAATATCTATTTAATAACGCAATTGAGAAGGTAAAAAAGAATTTCGATTTCTCTGATAAGTGCATTACAATTTTGTAAATAAAAAGTATCAAGAAAATCAGTGCAGTACATTTTAAGGCCCCCTTGAATAGATGATACCCCCGAGCTAAAGCCCCATCAACGTATCGGATAAGACGGTACTGAAAACTATTTTCAATTATTATACTTAATGCAATCTGCGAGTTTAAACCATGTATTTAATTATTTAGCTATAACAGAAAACAGTAATTGTTTTGTGCATTTTTTTAAAACAGATGTTTATTAAAAGAAGGATGCTTCCCGTATGAATAAAAGAAAGAAAACGCGAATCAAATTCAGGGTTGAAAATTACTAACAGTTTTTAATTAAAAAAATATTAAGTGACTTATAAAATATATCTACTTAAATATGATTACTGTATTAGTTCAATCTAGAGTTCTCGATTTCACTTTTTTCATTTCACTTAGTTCTCGATGATCTCGATTTCACTTTTAATAAGTAAACAGAATTTGTATTGGATCAAATACAGCATTTTTTTATGCCGAAAGAATGCACATGTTGCTTATATGTTAAATAAAATACTTTTAGTTGTAAACATTCCATATGCTTTTGCGTGTTAAAACTGTTATAATGCTGTTGGCAATTATATTGACAAATGCAATTAAATAGAAGGGTTTTATCTTTTGATTTTTTTTGCATAGTTCCATAAAGTATAATTAAAATCGAATCATACAGTTAAAAAATATTTTATGGTTCTCATTTTGATTTAAGATTGTTTTCTTTATGAATTTCTAGTATCTATTTGAACATTCATAAATGAAAGGTTATAATTTTGAAAGAATTACAAAACTGCTTTTACCACTTCAAAGATTTTGGAGCACATATCATGTTAGCAAATAAATAACTTTTGGATTGGATTAATGATCTTAAATAAAGAATCTTTTTGAAAGGCTAGCTCATGATTCGAATAACTTTCTAGACGTTATCATAATATTTCATTTAGTTATATGCTGTTAATATGATTCTTACTAAAGGCTTTTTAACTTGTTTTTTCCCCATCAGTTTTCATAATAAATTTCTGAGGAAATAAATTTGCTATTTCAGCTTCATATTGTTCTAGTCCTTTCTTCAAATTTTTATTTGTTGTTTTAAAATTATAGTTATCTGTTATTTATTTTTCGTAAAGCTGAAGTGTTGACTAGATTACATAGAATTTGTTCTTAATTTTAATCATATGCTGAATTTTTAAAGCTTCATTTAATTTCAATCAATAGGTCCCAACCATTTTATTTGTATTCTAACAGCAAATAACAATGAATGAAATGAAATGATTTGATATCTAATATTAATTTATAATATAATAACATCTGGAAAGTTCTACAATTAAGAGGTGTGTTTTTTTTTTGAAAATTTTAATTTTAAAACCCCTTTCTGCTAGCAGCTAAATCAAATGAATTAGGGTATTTGTGCTGAAATACCGTTTTTAAGCAGTGCCAGCAACATTCAGTGTGTGCTAAAAAGAAGTTGCCAGTAAACTTAAATTATTAAAATTTCCAAATTGTAATTGCTTATCTAGTTAACAGTTAGGTAAGGTACCCGTGGTTGGACTATCACTAAGCTATATCATCCAAACGAAGGATTAGGTTCGACGAGCATTAGTGACTTTAAGACAGCGCAACGTTATCCTCGCCTAAAGTGTCGCTGATGTGTAAATAGATAATCCAGTAGGTAAGATTGAAGGAGATGAAAATTACTGGGAATACCAAGCGGGAGTACTTGTCGATGTCGCTCGGAAGAATGCCAAATAAACCCTCGGGTAATTTAGGAGCTCCTGCTTCCAGTGTTGCCGGTTCTTTATGCAAATTTTCCACTATAGTTGGGCGCATCGGAATTCTTGGATCAGGCAGTTTAGCTCGATGAGGATCCATCTAAAAAATGAAATCTCATCTAAGTAATTAAGGATGAAATGTTCTTACAAGAATTATACTTTGAGCAAAGCTGAATTACGATAAAAGGAATGTATAGACAAATAATCCATTGTCTGTAAAACAGGCAAGAGACGTATTTAAATCAGTGCCTTTATTTATAATTTCTTGTAAAAGAAACTTAAGCCTACTAAACATTTCAGAGTTTCGTGTGGTTTGAAGGCCTATAGATTTACTAATTACTTTACACAAATGCGTTTTTATGTAATAAGTAAGTTCTTTATTTGGAATAACTAATTTTCTGTGTGATTTGTATCTGTTTCTAATTTATAGCACATTTTAAAATGAATATAAAGTTATGATAAAGGAGAGTAAATTTCAAAAACAGAATTGCTTGTATACTCTTGTGTTCTAAAAAATTGGCGTTAATTTCTCTAAATATAGGACCTAGACATATTCTGTCAGTTACAAACCTTCATTAAATGAGACGGGCAAAATACTTAAGTTTCTGTAGAGGTTGTTAGTAAAAAGTTAAAAAAAATTTATATGGCTTCAGTAGGATAAAACTGTAGGTTAATAAAATGTTCTTCTAATATTCAATTATGTACACATAAAGTTTCAATCTTCTATATACAAAACTTGCTAAAATATTTTAATTTCTAAATTTAGAGGAACTAGTCATTAATGCGGATGAAAACATTTATTTTGCAGATTTATTTAATACAGAAAAATTGTCATATGATAATATTTGTATCACTGGATCCTTCAATCATTATGATTTGAAATAAATTTGTTAATCATGAATGCTATTGTTCACATTGATTGTCCGGCAGTTGCAGCTTTGGCTTAAGAAGAGAAGAGAAATTGAAACTTAAGATATCTCAGAGCAGTTCTGCATACCCACTAAATGTGTGGCATCGAAAACAGTTTGAAAAGATAGATTTTGGTCCATTCAAATGCTGATTAATGTATTGAATAATTACATTTATACAAAGGCCCTTCAAAGCTACTGCACAAACTCGGCTCGTCTATGACAAGTGCATAAGTATCAACAGCAACATTTATGCAATCTTGAATTTCTATTTCACTTTGGCTCATAACTTATAGATGAAAAACAGAGAGATTAACTGATAAGAGTGCGTTTTCCAGTTTTTGTTCCCCTAATAGCATAAAGAGATATGTTTGTCCCTTGATACTCACAACTTACCAATTGTATCAAATATTAATGAGCAGGAATAATTTTTTTTTTCAAATTTCATCCTTTTTTTGTTATTTATAGGCTTTGGATATTAGCAACGTGCCATTTTTGATGACCGTGAGTGTAAAGTTTCTACAAAAGTAGATTTAAAGTAGTGGCGTTTCGATATTAATATGAAGATAAAATAAATTTTTCATTTGGATGAAAATTCAATTCTAAAGATATATTTACAAAATTCTTTTATTAGAAAGTTCGGAAATTGTTATTGTGAGTTTTTCCGATTTGTTTCACTTTTAATATTTTTTTCGTGGCATTAAAATGACCAGAATTTAAAGCAATTGCCTTAAATTTCTTTCTCTTCCAACAATTCAATCAGAAACAGCATTCCGATTATTTTTCTGGGTGAAAGGAAAGGAAAGTGTTTCCTTAAAAAGAAACAGACAAAAGAAGACCTTTTTGGAAAAGAAAGGAATTAACAATGGAAAAAATAATTCATATTCAAAAAATATTTTTTCATCCAATTTACGGACATCAATCCTATGCATTTAAACTCTAGAAAAGTTTTTTAATTACATGAAGTTCATTTTCCTACCAATTTTTTCATATATTTTCTTTCATTTGGCTGTTTTGCTTGTAAAGATGGAATTCTGGGATCCATTTTTCATTCGTTTCTCTGTGAGTTTGATGTTTGTTTTTCTTTAATATTTTGTTCACTTGTGTGTTCTCGATGATTATACATTATATTAATATTTTCAGAATTTAATTATAGGCTTAAAGATTAATTCAATTTACTTAATCAGTTCTTATATAAGTCTCGCCACTTGATAGTGAATTTGCGAACAAAATTGGCAGTGATGTTCCGTAATATTTATTAAAACGAACTATAACTGAGAACTAAAATGTGAAAATAATTGACATGAAAAATTAATATTTTTTAGTACCCTAATAAAAGTGTGTTTCTGAAAATCAGTTTTTATTATATTTCACTAAACTGTGGAAATAATAAAGGCAAGGCATAGACCTTTAACCGTTATTTGCTATGTTTTATTCTCTGCCGTTTACTGGAAAGCCATTTCATTGTAGAGAACAAAAAGAAAACAAATCAAATCAAATATTAGCTCCTAATTATTTCATTTTATAATGATTTATTTTCAGAAATTAATTAATAAACTCATTTTATTCTTATATCTCATCTCAAGTGAGTATTTCTTTTAATAAATTTACATGTGTGGAAAGAGCCGGCGCCCTGGCAGCGCATCTTCCCCGGTTTCGGGCATGGTTGTTCTTCATCTATCTGTGAGGTGCCTCCTGTCAAAAGGGGTTGTGCAAGCGAACGTGTGAGTTTCATCTTCATATGAGATTCGGGTGCTCAGGGGTCTTTACCCTCACCCCTTTCCGTGCTAACGCGGACACGACATCATCATCATGGCATGTGTGGAATACCTTTGATGCAAAGTTATTTCCATGTACTTATTTTTTATATTATTTTACGTAATATTTTATAATACCGTATTTAATATCGCACAATATAGTGCATTCTGCTAAAAGTCAGATGGTACAGAAAATTTTGAGTAAACTATTAACGAACATTTTCCGAAGCTCTAACTTTGTGTTGAGTGTTCCGCGACTGGCATCGAGTACTTAGGATTTTGCTGTAGAGGGCATAATATAACGTTGATTATTTATGCTATGGATGCAAAAGAAAGAAAAAATATGATAATAAAAAAAGTCATAATAAACTGAGGGTATAATAGAAAGATTTTTCAAACGTAATCTTTTATTTTTGAATAAAGCTAAAAAGGTGTCAAGAAAATATTTCTTACCTTTATATTTAGGTTGCTAAAAAAAAAGTGAAGTTATTCTAATAAACAGAATTTTTTGATTCAGACATTATAAATAATGTTCCGAGTTAATCAGGTTTTATTGTGCTTATATTGATAGAACTTTACTGAAATAAAGAATATCGAATGTATTGTGTCCTCATCCTTGTTAGCTATCATTATTTCAAATAAATCTATTGTAGCAAGAATCATTATTTCAATAATGTAAAATAGGAAATATGCATTAAAAATCATTTATGCATTAACACGTAAATCATTTTGAATTGAAATAAATTGTGCACATTCTTTACTGATCAATGACTAAGGTTTGGTTGAAACTTTTTCATTATAAGAATGTTGAGTATTTTTAATTCCAAATTGTACATTCCAAATTTATTTGGGTCAAATTTAGTAGTAGCCGTATCTAGTAGATTGTCAGCAGTCTTTATTATTATCACAAATGATTAGAAAAAAATGACTTGATTCTTTTAAAAATAAGTTCAATTTTTTGGAACTTTTACGCACTGAAGAAAGCTATTTTTAGATTCTTTTAGTAGGTTTAGTTTACTGAATCGATAATCTTAAATTATTTAAAAAATTGTTTGTTTTTATAAATGAATAGGTAAACTGAAAAGAAAAACTAGAATTGTGTATTTGCGCCACACAGAATTATTCAAAGGTTCAATTAATTAATCTACTTTTAGGTTTATTTTGCTTTGAAAATTCCGGTCGTCCCTTTTATTTTTAACAATATAAAACATGATATCGACTAAGGGAATAAATAGATCCATAAATAAGTTCAATTTTTAAAGTTTCACTCAGAAATATTAATTGCTAACAAGAAGAAGGGGATTCATTCTGTTTTTGAAAATCAAGATTAAAGACGAATCTCTCAAAAAAGATTTTGTAAAC
This sequence comes from Argiope aurantia, assembly GCA_026543865.1. Classification (NCBI taxonomy): domain Eukaryota; kingdom Metazoa; phylum Arthropoda; class Arachnida; order Araneae; family Araneidae; genus Argiope; species Argiope aurantia. The sequence continues at coordinate 2,660,280 of JAPMOR010096416.1, read as the reverse complement.
TTAAATGACATCAATTTTTGTGTTTCTGTGTCTTCCAAGAGTCGCAATATTTAATTAATTATTAGGGAAAAAGTTTCTTTTAAATTGTTCGAAGGATAACTTGGTTGATTTTGATATATAGATTAAATTACATAAAAATAGACGAATTTTTTACACATAGACTTATTTCAAATTGACATTTGTATTTAGTCCCTTAAAGGACGAGACTGCTTTTCGCATTATTTATATCCCCCCCATTCCAGCTCTCTGACATTCATAAGCAGAATGAATTTTGCGAAAAGAAGATACTTTCTACATCGCTGAAGTTTCTTGAAAGTCCAAGTTGTTTCGCTTTTGAAGATTTTGTGTAGGTAATGGAGAGTGCGATTGTTTCGAGAGTCCATCTCTTAAAAGTTGGTTTATAGGTATCTCGTGACCACGTTCTTCTGCATTTCTTTTATTTCTAACCGTCCGTTCCGGGGACTACAGCTGATGGAATCAAATCGATAAACCAATGTTTAGAAAAATTGCCGAATCCTTTCTAATTTCACAGAATTTTTTCGAAGTATTTCTTGTTCCTGTCTTTTCAGAACTGTAATGTTGAGTTCCGCCCCCTTTTAAACTGAGGCTGTGTCTTCTTTTTCTTTATTTTTTTAATCAAATAAAAGTCAGAGCGACGGCATTTATGAAAGCCTGCTGCATTACAAATATAAAATTTTTTGTGTTTCGTTTCAAAGATATGTTCTTGCAAAAAATTACCTAGGATAGGTAAAATTTAAATAAAAATGAAAGTTACGAAAGAATTTTGTATTGAATTTCTGATTCTTAGAAACTGAAGCCGTTTTTTTGTGACAAATTATTAAATTGATTATTTAAATCTTACTATTTATATTCATTACAATAACATATATATTCAAATAAAGGAAAAATTTTATTAATGACATAATATAATTGAAAGTTTAGGTGTAATAATTTTAGTTAATGTATCCGGAATAATTTATCATCTAGCTGCCAAGATTGAAAGTAAAGTGAATTCTGTGTTAATATTAATCATAGTTTATCTCATTAGATTCATGGAAATCCTCAATTCAAATATTGTTAAAAAGGTTTTTCTAAATAGTTTTATATTTGCCTTCAAAATTATTAATGTTTTAATCGTAAAATTTTGCGAATAATATTATTATGCTAATTTGGCTTTTCAGTTTCATTCAGAATGAAAGAAACTACGTTATAGTTCCCATATTATTGTAAGCTACATTGGAAGAACTTTTGTACAGTCAACAATTCATAATTCATTTTGAACAGTTTTCTACTTATTTCCAAATGAAATTTTATTCCATATTTTTTTAGCCAATTGAATAAATATTGCTAAGGAAAAAAAAATCGTAAAAATAAATAGTTTTTCGAGTTGTAAAGTGGAGGAGAAAACGAACCAGTTAAACTGAATTCATGAGTATTTACTCAAAACAATTTCGAACAAATAATCAAAGCTTTTCGCGCAAATTCTCCTCTTTCTGTATTTATTTATTTTCCGTTAGGATTATTTTATAAATTTCTGAAGTGTTATAATTTCAATAATTTTCTGTTGTAAGAATTCACATCTGTTATCATTTATTCCATTCAAATGAGCTGTGAACCGGATCAGCCAAGGGATTTCCTTTGTAGATAGTTAAATAATTTAATATTAAGTATTTACTCTAATTTAAGTAGCCGAATAACTATCTTAATGTGATTAACTTTTTAAAACTTGAAATTTCTGAAAGCAAACATGAAAAACAAAATTATTCGCTTTTAAATCAAACTTTGGAGGCACAAATAATAATTTTGATAATTTGCTCAAAATTTAAAAGATATTTAACATGCCGATTTTTTTAAAATTATAGCATAAAAAATCTTTTAATTTATTATCTACAATTGTTTCCAAGCTTAAATTGATCGTTAAGTAATTTTATATTTTGTTTAACAAAAATTCTTTTGGCGATTTCTATCGAAGTTTTTTTTCCAACAGTATCATCTTTGTCTAATGAAATGTTTTCAGGATGGTGATGTTGGAAATGTATTGTGAAGTCATTTAATTAAAGTTAGTATCAAAGTAAGAAGTGCTGAAGCATTTGATTAAAAGATTAAACTCATTATTCTAGCTAGCAAAATTACCGCATCCTACATATAGTTTGAGCTAATAGACTTGCTTGGAATTCAGTAGATGTATTTTTTAGAGTTTTAAATTTATACCTTTTTCATTGCTTTCATAAAGACTTAAAAGAATTATGAACTTTTCAATGCATTTTAAGTGTTTCTTTTATATTGGCAATTATGTATGTAATGAATTAATAAAATGCAATAATTTTTGAATGAATGCTTAGTTAATTACCTTTATTCCCAATGCGCCCGGATGAATATTCCAATAAAAGGATGCAATGAATAATCAAGCAAAATAAAGCAATGAGAAATTTTTTTCAAACATAGTCATATTTTATTTTAATCTAAAATGAATAAATATCTTTTTTCTTATACTGGATACAAACAGATTTCAATTACAAAATAAATTACAAATTATTTCTACTAATAAAATCAATTTTTCTTCTTTAATGAATATAAACTTTCATATACAAAAAACGAAACTATTACAAGTCTACGCAACATCACCTAGTGCTTTATTATCACTTATTATTATTATTATTATTTATTATCACTTATTAAGTAATCTTTTATGATTAAATACTGACTATTTTATGTAAATAGATTATGAAGTTTTGATAGTCTTTAACTGATTTTGAAACTATAAAGAAAGAATAATACTCAATGAATAAATTATTTCAGTCTGCACATCTTAATTTTGGTTAAAGATAATAAAACGGTTAATACATTTACTATTTTATAAATAAACTGGATATTTGCATAATTTTTAATATAGATTGAAATATTGAACAACAAACGACCTGAAATGCTTTTTTAAGGAAACTGTAAAATGAACCAATATTTTAAAGCATATATTTAAATGCATTCAGGATATGTCTTATTACCGAAATTCCAGCCATTATTTAAAAGAAATCAATAAATGTTTTTACCAGATTCTACAAATGCTTCAAATTATTTTGTACAAGACTCCGATAATATATCAGAGTTTTTAACTATAAAGAATGATCTAAATTCTGTTTTTATATACAATTTCCGAAGCGATTATCATTTTCAAATTATGTAAATAGTTTTAAAACTTTTTGGAATGCTGTTAATAAATTATAATTTTTATTACAATAATTTCTATATTAGCATCACTGTGAACATTTCCGACGTTTCTTGAGTACACCGAAAATGTATGTTTACAGTTTATTTTTTTACATAACTGAGATTGAAAAAAAATTCCAAAATATTCCTAGTTTCTTTATAAAACTCGTATAGCTTTCGCTATTAATCGTTACCCAAACCTTGTTTTGATGTTTTTTTAAAAATCTGTGAAAGTATTTCAATTCATCCTGATAAACCGTGTTCTTATTTTTGTAGAATTACTAAACAAAGTTGAAGGATAATTTTTTTTACACTATTTAAATTGAAATGGTTATTTTACCTTTAAAAATATTTTTCCTACCTCAGAAATTTCATTATATTTTCTTATTAAATATGCATTGAACTCTTTCATTGGGCGAATTTTGACATGCCTCCAATTAGTAACTGAGCATATTATTAAAGAGATGTCACTTTTTTTTTAACTATCAGCTTCACTGCTCATACATAAAAAAAAGTAAATGTGCCTTTTTAAAGCAAATTTTAAAAAACCTCACACGTGAAAATGTTAAATTTCTTACGCGTGATACGCGAATGATTATCGCATTGTATGAGAATTAATGACGATTCTTTAATCGCGTTATACAAATGCATTCTACATGCAAAAGCGTTAGGCTGGTTACACACACTGCGGATTTTTCCAACGCGGTAAATTTACCGTCGCGCTCATAACTAGAGTAGTGCGTTGAAGTAAATTAGAGCTGACACATTATGGCGGAAAAATAAACGCGCGGTCAATTTGCCGTTCCCGGACGTTGTGGCTGCCACTGGCGAAAATGGTATTTTTGCAAGTACTATGCACATAATCAAAAAATACAAGCTTACACACACGGTGTTTTTTAACGAATAGAGTTGCTTTTCACAGTGAGTTTTACCTTCCCACATAAGGTATAAATTTTCTTTTAGCATCCATGAATATGAAATTTTAATTGCTTTAATCCAAGAGGGTTTTAAAGAGAGAAACGAAGCGGTCGAAATGAAATTTGTAACGGATTTATTATAAGAAAAAGATAGAAGCTATTCTTGCTAGAAAAAAGGTGGAGGCGTAAAAACATGTAATTTTAGATTTAGAAATGATAGTAATACTCTCTAGTTCTAGAGAATTCTGTTTATATTGCACTGTTGTTTCTGGATTTAATATTCAATTCTTTTTTATCTCTGAGCTGACTATTATGAAAAACTATTTTTTTTTGTAAAAATATAAACATTATTGGAAAATTAGTAACAATATTACGTTTTTCAAAAAAGTTTTATGATGTTTTAAAGTTATTGCTAATAAATGAAAAATAATTTACAGGTAAATAAAAACAAAGAAAAACGCTTTTTCTTGAAATATTTGTTTCAAATAAGAAAGCGGCATATTTACAAGTTATCTGTCTCTAATATCATGGTGATCAGAATAATTTTATACTGTGGATGTATGCCAGGAAACCATGCCTGCATTTGAAACAAAATATCTACGTCGAATATTTCTCATATTGTTTGCTTTGAAGCCTCCTTTTGTAATATTTTCTCCTTGAATTTCTTTTAATCCTATGATTGACAGTGTATCCTCAATCATGTATCATGCCTCATCTCTACCTCTAACATAATTATGAAGAATAATAGAAGCTTTAATAATATCATGCGCAAATTGTGGAATATTCTCCATTTATTGCTGAGGATACTAAAATGCGCATTCTCTATACCTTCTTGCTTGATAAATCGATAGTTGAAGATTCACTTTTCGACTGCCAAATGCGTTTCAGCATATGGCCTTAGCAAATATTTATGCAGTCCAAATGCTGAATCAACAACAAAAAAGTACTGTACTTCTGGACTTTTTGTGCCTGGCAAGCACAAAATAAAATGATATTTACTGTCGGCAGTGCCCATTAGCGCAACTTAATGGTATTATTAATTATATAATATAAATTAACATTAATTTCTAATTGTATATTTATGTGTATAAAACATATCTAAGGTTCTGTACATATTTGTATGTTTTTATGGAATTGCATCAATAAACAAAGTTACCATCAAAACTTTAAAACAACAATGTATGAAAAGAATTATAAGTAAAACATTTATTTTATTCAATGCAATTTAATACTCCAAAAGTTATTGCCAGAATTTCTACAGTTTGAATGGAATTCCTCGATTTGGTATTTTTGTATTGATATCCTTTAGCCGCCCATGTAATCCACCAAAGGAAGTCTTCAACATTCTGAAATTTCAATGCCGATTTCTTTTGCTTCGTATCTTCAAATAACGCGTAAAAAGTTCTTAACTCCTCTTTTTTCATTCATTGAATAAATCCAAACAAGTCGATTTTTTAATTTCCCTCTTCATTCGATAACAAAATAACAATAAAGATAGAATCTGCACCCTATTCATTTCAAATGACACTTAAGTAGTAAATAGTTTAAATAACACGGTTAAAGTAAATTTGTTTGTTGATGAAATTACTCCGACTCTTACGTCAGCGACGGAAATTTTACCGCCTTGTGTGTAAACCTTCAATTTTTGTTAGCGGTAACGGTAAAATAACCGCAGCAGAAAAAACACTATATGTGTAATCAGCCTTATACTTGAGTTTACTTTATTTAAAAGTGGATATGCAGTGATTCCTATTATATAAATGGTGAATATATAGATATTGCAATGTAAAGAGCAGATTATTTTTCTAATGTTAGTAATACAGATTGCAAAATTAAAAAAAAAGGATTAAAAGCATTTTACGTACTTAATTTTTTTTGATTAAAAGATTTTTTTTTCTACCTTTAGAAATATTATTTTCTACTATGATTTGCCTCGGAAATTTTATTGTATTTTCTTATTAACAATTCATTGGACTCTTATAGAATGCAGAGGTATACATTATCGGGCGAATTTACGAGAGTTCAAATATGTCTGTAATTTGTATCTGCCCATATTACTAAGGAGATGTTACTTTTTCAAAACTGTCAGCTTCACATGCTCTGATACAAACAACGAGTAAATGTTCTTGCTTCTTTTAAACAAACACACACACTATGAAAATGTTACATTTCTTACGCGTAATACTCTACTATTTATCGCGCTATATAAGAATAATAATCCTTTCATCGCGTTATACGAATGCTTGCTACATAGAAACGCGTTATACTTGAGTTTACTTTATTTAAAAGTGGATGTGCAGTGATTCCTATTATATAAATAGTGAATATGTAGATAATGTAATTTAAAGAGCAGATTATTTTTCTAATGTAATTTATCCATCATACATTGCAAAATTAAAAAAATAGAAGAAACAGCATCCTAATTACATGATAAGAAAACTTTTGCTTGAAATTTTTTTAATTGTTGAAAAATATTCCTATGCGCCTTTATAATTTTTACATTATACAATATTTTAAAGCAAGTTATTATTTTCTTGACGAGTTAAAAAAAAAATGCGTATTTTTACAAGCCCATACTTTGTTTTCATGTTATCCACTGTTTTTGGAATAAATAAAAGAAATGTTATATTTTTAAATAATTTTTTTCGTGATATAGGTTAGTGCAAGAGCAGACAAAAAATGTATTGAAATTTATTTGTTGATTTTTAGCAATATTGTTGTATAAATAAATCACGAATTCCTTTCTTTCCAAAATATTAAGATGAATAAATTTTTCCAATTTTTTTTCTCTTTCTCAAAAATGGGTAACACAACAGTCATATTTAATTCCTTTTTCAATTAATGTGGATGCGACAATTCTTCAGCAATCATTGTTTTCAATCAATTTTAGAATCAAGCAGTAAATTGCTTAGTTCTTCATTCATTGCTACAAAAATTATTCATGATTTAGAGAAAACGCAATTAAATTAAATACAAACTCTTCTTAAAAAAATAGAAAGCACTAACTTTGACTGCATTAATGATTCAATTTCTTGTCCTTTATCTCAAAATTTCGAAGTTAAAAAGTAACTTTTCTAAACATTTTTTCCCATTTGAATTGCCGATGCAGATTTAGAAGTAAAATAATTTAATTTAAAAAGTATACAGTGCTTTTAAAAATGAACATCAGCAAAATATATTAATTTCTGTTTCGAAAATAGCCTGCTGGACATATAAATATAACTGATTTTTTTTTATTTTACACCATTTATTATTCACATGTTAATTCAAACTGATCGACCTGCTTGTAAGTGACTGTAACTTCCTTGTGAACAATAATAGGAAAGAATTTAAAACTAGTACAGGAGAAAACTAAATTCCATCACACATACATAATAATTACTAGATGTGATTATCTTGATCCTAGAGAGAATATTTAATCGACAAGCCATTTTACATTAGACACATTAATATATGTTCATTAATGCCAGTTATGGATATTTTTTAAAATCATTATTGTCCTAAGGGATAATTTAGTATATAACATGGGCAAAGTTTGCAATTCTGCATGTGTCCACCAAAATCTTCTTGAAGTTCATGGAAATATTCGTGGGGCTCTCCAGACAGACTGGAATGAACTGGGGATGCACACAGAAAATGCTTTGTATAATACTGAAATACTCGAGCATTGTCTGTGTGATTACGACATTATACAATGTTATAAACATAGCTTCCTTCTGCTCTATGTTAACATTGTTTCTTCCTATGACTGCTTTCGAGCAAGTTATTGTCATAGAATTTAAACTAATAATTCCACCGTTTTAAAATCGTATCTCTTTTATTTTATTTTTGCTGCGCTCATTATATGAAATTTTATATTTTGCTGTAAGATTCTTAAAGGGTTTTTCTCATTTTCAAAATAGGGTATTCGAATTCACCAGTCGTTGTAATGTATGAAAGAATTTTGGCTCTTCTTATATAAATACATTTAGTAGGTGTTATCTTAAATGCTTTGTTTTAAAGTAAAAAATAGTATAAAATATGTATAGTCTTTTCATTTGCGCATTGGAGAATAAAATTTTTAGCTAAATAATAAAATGAATGATTATTTTATTCTTCATACTAATTAATTTTTTAAAAATTGCTTGATATGAATTTCGAGAAAATGAACTCTTATTTCCCATTGAATGTATTATGTCTTTTCATTGATAAACATGCAATTTTTGAATAATATTGCTTTGTTGTTTGTTGAGATATTTCTATACCATAATATTAGAGATAAAATATGATAATAAAGATTTTATCTCTTTACAAATCGCAACAGGTGACTGATAATAATGAGTAATTATGTTTAAATTTACAATCTAGATTATCAGGGAACAAGTTCAGTTGTTTAAATGATTTCAGGTTTACTTTAAATAGTATTTGTCTTTTAATAAATAAAACTGTCATTAATTGATATCTATTGTACATTTACATATTTAACATTCTAAAGACAAGAGTAGTAACTCTTAGAAAATATTTGTTCATGCTTTATGCGATATGAATACACGGTGGTCTCATGCAAAAATTACATCCGAGGAGCGCTCAGGAAGTAGCTACGAGTTGAAACAAATTCCTCTTAACGTACGAATAAATATTCAGTCATCATATCTAGGACTAGAATTTAGTTAAGTAGGTTATATGTTTGATAACGAGGTGCAGTTCAGACCTGAAACTCTACAGTTTCGTATTTATAATCTATATCATGCACCGCCAGGCGTTAACAATGCTTGCTTTCTCAAATTCTTCTTCTACCTAGAAGATTACGAATTGGCTCCAGTTCTGCATGTTCATTAATAATATTCTGGCTTCGCAAAGGATTCTTGAATTCTGATCAAACTAATTTTTTTATATAAAATTTCAGCACTGAATGCAATCAATTTGTCAAAACTACATTGTCTTCTACCAGAGTATCACTGATATGAAGATAGATGATCCAATACATCATATTAAAAGACACAAAACACACCGGGAATAACAGTCGTGAGTATTTGTCAATGTCACTTGGACTAACTCCACACATTTTGTTGGTGTTTTTCCCAAATAGAGCTTCCAGTTCGGGAGGTACGGTCACTTGAGCTGCGGGAACCTTCTTCAGTCGAATATCCTGAAGCAGACAGAGAAGATCACTCATTACTTTTCTCTTTAAGAAACTGTTTTTACTGCTTTGTCAAAATGCTCAGAAACCCATCTTTGCATTTGAATTCTATCTGGTTAATTTAAGGGGTTATTACAAAAGAGCTCATTCAAAAGTTTAGTGCGTAAGTTAACTGACATTCATATCCTTCAAAATGAAGTGAATTTTCTTTAGAAATTCACTATTGCTCTTTTTCTCCGTATAATCAATCCACAGTGTGTTGTCTTCTAATTTCTTACTTCTAATTATCATATCCTAAATTGGTGAAATAAACAGATTTTCCATTATCGCCACCAAAAAGTAGCTCTAGTTCAAGCACTTAATTTTATATCTTCTTTATGCCATTTGGTTGATGCTTTAAAAATTTTGAAAAGTCACTAAATTACCAGAAAATATAAATAATACATGTATTCAGAAATAGAAAATATTTGGATACCAAGTAGTCTTACAGAGCTTTCCTTAGAAACATTTTCATTTCATTTTTTTATGTTTATATCTTCTTGATTATTAGCGTGCCATGTAATTAAAATGCAAATGTTTGTACATTTCTCATAAGTAATGTATATAAGTTTGCTTAAAGTAAGCAAATTCATCAATAATCTATATTTTCTGGTTATAATCTTTCAATTTTTTCGATTTCTATTTTTATTAAAAGCTAGTAAATGGTTTTCTACGTCTGAAAACTTTTCATCTTCCAATCAGCTTCTTCATCTTTCATATCAAATTTGTGATAGTTAATCTGAGGAATACATCTCTACTTTATCCACGTTCATATTCTAGAGATATATATTTTTTCGTTTTTATTTTTAATCAATTGAACTTGTATTATAAATTTTATTCAGAATGGTCATCAATAGGATGATGCCAAGCTCGAACCTAATATTTGGAGGTATTTTGTTTGAATTTTTTTTTATTCAAATTTATATTTGAACACCAGAAAAATATTCGATTTATCTATGTCGCATTTATTTTTGGATTTGAATGAAACATCTCACATTTGGATTCAAATTTTTCTGAAAATTTTCAAGTTTTTTTTAATTAAAAATAACCTAAACAAAGCAAAAATAAATCATAAAACCACGAAATGACTTAAAAGTTCTCCAGAATTTTCACTTTTTCCCATAAAATGTTATTGGTAAAACAATGCACTTCTTTGTTCGAATTATATTATTATTTAGTTTTACAAGAGAAAATGAAGTTACTTCTCTAGGCTATTATATTGCTCACGCTTAAATAAATTTGCTTAAAAATAATATTGCAGATTAAAGTGTTACTTTATTTAGCGGTATTTTCTTAAGGGGAAGGATTCTACAAAAGGGTTTCTAATATTTGACAATGCAGTGTTGAACTTATACAAACACACTACAAATATGTTGGGAAACATGTAATATTTCAAAAACAAGAAACACACAACATGCTTTATACAGTTATATATTAATATCGCTTTAACTTCTAAAATATTTTACCAACAAGTGAAGTCCAAACCATATTAATGAGCCTTATCATTTAGCATTTTCAAATTAAAATTACTCAAATAAAGCGTGCAAGACAAATAATTATTCTAAATCGAAGTCACTGAATAAAAATTTCATCGCAATTGATATTCAAATTTTGGAATAAATAAATAACAAGGAATCGTAAAGCAATGGTATGCAGAGTGCACGTAAAATTAGAAGTGCATAGTTTATCAATTAAGAAAATATTCCTCCTGTTATTAATCATGATGAAGGATTATGATTTATTTCTGCTCTGTAATCAAATTTATGGCATGATTCATTTGAGGTTGAGGTTTGAAGTATAAATATTGCAGAAATTAATTAAATAATTAAAAATAAATGAATAAATAAGCTTCGTTTCAAATATCGAAATTCCTTTCAGCAAAGATCAATTTTTCAAAAGCCATCGAAAAATGAATATTAATTGTGTATTATTAACTTTTTTCAAACTAGGCAGTGTATAAGAAGAATGGCAGGGATTTGAGAATGAAGAAGAGAGTGACAATTTTAAACATCTTTTTTCAAATTGAAATTCTTCACCCGCCATTATAAGTCCTTGACACATTTACCACCAAAATGTAGGAGAATTTAGATATTCGACAAAGAAATTCAAAATATGTTTTCTAATAAAATAGTAAATGACATTTGAGTTTTCCGAGCTGTTCACATTTTCCTTTTTCTTTTTGAATAATTAATTAGCAAAAAACAAACAAAATATAATAAAAAATAAAAAAAAATAGTGAAGAGAAAAATTTTTATGCTATGTTTCTAGTTTTTTAATAAAAACCAAGTTTGAAACTTTCGTCTGATGCTTTTTTATGAATAAAAAAAATAACGAGTTTTATAGAAAGTTTCAGAATTCCAGTTTCTCGTAAAAGCTCAAAGGTTTATAATATCATTATGCAGTGTATTGTAAGGGTGAATTTCTTAGTTTATACAGGCAAAGATTAAAGTTTCTTCCTTCTAATTTGTATTTTTAAAACATTGAATAACTGCATTATAGAAAATATATCAGACATTAGAGAACAATTATGTGGATTGTGAATTCTCATCAAGTTTTAAAAAAAATCATAAATTATGTTTTAGAATTAGCAATTTATTAATTTATTATCGATGAATATATGTTTTTAAAAACGAGAGCGATTAAGTTGTAACGAAAAATGTAGCTCATATAGAAAACTTGGTTTGAAATTACTGGCTTTCGTTAGATTAACGATTTATTTTTCCAATCAATATTTATAGAATGGCTGAACAATGAATTCCAGACATTTATATGCATAAAAATATTTCTTGTAAATTTCAAGAGAACATTTAATTTAAAAAAAATTAAATATTTCATTCCTTTCTTCGATATTTTGCTTAAGTTGTATTCATTACAATATAAATAATGCCTCTACTTCGAGAAGAAAATGCACTAAACTCAAATCTATAACATTTATCATGATATAACTAACAAGAAGAGAAAAGATTCGTTTGTGATTCCATAGATTTTATTCCTCAAACTCTTCACCATTTTGTGCATTTTCTGTTTGATATCAAGTTGAGAAGGAATACTACTTCGAATACTGAGCAACGGATGCAAATGCTGTGAAATTGAAACGCATCTTGTCTGTTAGTAAAGATATAATACATATCAGAACACATGCATTTTTAAATAAATTTGATTTTAAAGCATGTCATTAATACATTTTGAATAAATTTGAAAAGAGTAATTAAAAATATTTGAGTACTCACAGAAGACTTTGTTTGAATCGCATTGAAAATTATTTTTGTAACGGCAGAATAGACCACTCAAAATTTTATTTGCTGCAAAATATTAGAAGTTGTATGTAATTACTTCATTACATAAAAAATAAATTCATAAAAATTTCTTCAAAAAAAAACTTTTGAAAGATTTATCGACAAAACATATAAGGTATCTGAAAACAGTTTGGCCGCTTAAAGGTTTCAGTGTTAATTGAATATTTTTACGAAAAAAAAAGAACTCTACTATCCTGTTAAGAAGATTCTGAAACAGTGCGTAAAGCTGAATTAGTCCAACAATCTTTCCCGAGGATGAGGAAATATGCGACAGCTTGCTTTTCAAAATGGCAGTCTTATTTTAATCTCGTAAGTTTATCATTTTTTCTGCAATTGATTTGAAGAAATGTATAGTGGATCTGATAGGATTTTTAATGTTTTGTAATATGCGTTGGATTTTTTCAAAACATCTATGATTCATGTATGAATCATAAGATAGTCATAAGCATAGTTGTTAAAAAATATAAATAAACTAAAGTTATTTTTTACTTTGGAACATGTATGCTATAATACCTTCAAAACTAATGAAAGATTTCGGACGAAAATAAAAAAGTTCTCTTCATAAAATAAATGAAGTTGTGTCTTTTTATCACTCCTTTATTTTTCTTAATTGAAACAGAAAGTAGAAATGGTTTTTATGCAAAAAAAAGAAAGAAAGAATGGAAAAAAAGGAATTGGACGATTAATCTTCACTGGCCATAATATCTCCAACAAATTAATCCTACAAAGTTTTTAATAAAAATTGAAAGTGAAAAAAATGTTAAAAAACTGAAAGATGACTGATGATTAAAGTCAAATGGCAAGCACTAAAACCCATGTGCTTGTCATTTCTTAAATATTAATACAATCCTGATAATTTTAGTTTGAAACGAAAGTGCACATATTAACATCAAGTAACTTTTGTATCTTTTAAAATTGATAGAGTCTTTCGAAAATACATTGAAGACTGGGCAATTAAAAGCAATAAGTGCTATTTTTTTCATTTTCCATATTAAATGCCAACGTTTGCAATCTAGGTTTAACAAATTCTTAAGAAATTGAAAGCGATGTTGCTGGCAACATAAGCCTGGAATTTATATTTCGTTCTCATGTAACTCGGCAAGTTACTACGTTTCAATTGATTTCATGATTCAGTAAAAATAATGAAATTCATTATAGCTGGTGAATCCAAATTCAAAATTTTCGTTCTTTCATATATTAATTCTGTAGCTGTCAATCAGCAGGAATGATCTCTTCGAAGCTTCCTCTAATAAAGTTATTATTTCCTTCTCTACCTCCTCATAAAATATGGGTCTTCGGGATGGCCATCAACAAGACGAGTGCGCAAATTTTTATTTTCAGAATCCAGCATAACAGAATTGTAAGCTTTGGATTCTATTAAGGAAAACTGGTACTTATATAATCGAACAACAAGAGTTACGAAAGAGCCTATTAAAGAGAGACATTTGGTGATTTTCTGCAATGCGATTAGTACACAAATATCCAAAAACTAATGCTTTTTATTTTCCGACCGATTGAAATCAAAATTTGACATAAAGCTACAATTGTAGTCATATACCAAATGTCATTTGTGTTTTTGAGTTAGACGCATTTGATCCAGAGGATTTGATTCACGATTGAATAAGTTCTAAATTTCTTTGATCCAAGTTGTTGAGTTATCACATTAACTCCTTGTTTCAAATTTGATTCAGATCTACAAAAGATCAATCTATGTACCAGATTTTATTTATCATGTTGATTTGTATTCAGATAGACTTCCTCTGGATGGATTTTGTTCAGTATTTGATAGAAGTCTATACATTTGCTATTTATAATTATAATAATTTTAATATTTTTTATTATAATTACTCAAAGTGTTCACAGACAGACATAATTAAAAGAAAGTGTGTTTTTTTGGATTTAGAAAAGTAGGATACTTAAATATTTGTCGAAATCATGAGTTCGAATTTTCTTAAGATTACTCTTTGTATACTAGAACGTGCAAAGAAAAGAATGAAAATAAAAACCACTCGGAATTATTTATTTGTAAATAAATCATAACTCAATAAATGTTTAGCTATTGAATTAACTTTCTGCATTATCTTACTTTCTTGATTTATTTATAGTGAAAGCTTTTTAATTCATAAATTTCAAGCATTTAACTAGCATATGTCACCAATTAATTTCCGTTCGTAGATGGATAGTGATCTTTTTTTATAATAAGGCTGACACGTACGCCTGAGCGTCATGTCACTTAGATAAATATTTTTATAATTTTAGTGGATTATTTCAATTTTATGAAAGTTAAATTTCATTAATTAGTCTAGTTTTAAGCTGGCCGTGGTCTGCTCTTTTTTAAGGTTATAGGTTGGTGCTGTTTAAAGTGCTAAAAGTTGTCCACATAGCAATTTATTCATTCAATCGATCAGTTATTCAAAATTGTGAGGTTCGCAATAATGTTTGACTGATATAATGAAAGCGGTCAAGTAGATTTTGAGTTATTTGGAATAAAAAAAAAAAGGTAAGATGAATTCCATCAAATTTTTACTTACGGAATATCTTACATGTCAAGAATTATTTAAAAAAATTGACTATCTAAGAAATTACTGACAATTAATCTAAACTCAGGAGATTAATTTTATTTTCCAGATTTATTTTAATATTTTTATTTTTCAAAAATGCTCAAAAAGCTGTCGAAAGCATTGAACAACTTGCGCAAGTCTACAAAAAATATTTGGAAAAATTGTTTAAGTTTTTATATAATTTTCAGTAAGGATTCCAAAAATGCAATCCAATTTTTCTAGCACTTTTCTATCATATTTTGGGGGAAATAAGTAAAAATATTTCGAAATTTTCATTTTTATTTTATCATCTTATAAATACATATTTTGAATTGATATCCAGTCAGGATTTTGAAGGATTAATGAGTTTATAGAACAGTTTACAATTCCTTTCTGTTCTTAAATATTCTCTTTCCCTTCTCTTCTGATGACTTGGTACAGATCGTTCACCCTTCAGTCGGCTGGTATTTTATCTTCCATGAAATCGTTTTTTCATTTCTTAGTGAGATCTTTCACCTAGCTTCTCGGTGACTGCACCTATATTTTCAGAATAAGGATCCAAATGCGAATGGAAAAAATGTGTATTAAGCTCATAATATGAAATTTGCTAAACAACTCTACCATTATCGATTTGTAATCCGGTCTTGCAAGAAAGCCAGATAGTACTAAACTGAAATAGTTTCCAGGCTTCTTTATCCTTTTCCATTCTGAATTCATTCTTCACCAGTACCTTGAGGCAAGAATTGAAAATATCTATTGCTTCAACTTTGTTTTGAATAAATCCAGGAACTGTTCACAAAGATATTTGAAACATTCTTCTTCTTTTTTTTCTTTTTGGTAAAAATTATTTTTTATTATGTCTCATTTCATAAGAATAGACTGGAATAAAATATTTTTTGGAGTAATCAAATTTTTTCTTGAAATATTTTTGACTCCACCTTTCAATGTCTTCCTTTTCCTGTTTCACAATTTCATCCCAAAATAAACGAAGTAGAGATGTTAAAATTCTGAAACGTTTCTCTGTTTATTTTTACAGTATAGTTACCATAAATATCAAAGAAACAATCCGTTAAACTAACTGAGAAACTCGAAAAGTCGTGTCTCTCAACTACAATCCATACTAAAAATAAAAAGCACTTTTATTTAAAGCTTGAAATTACAAACATATGTCCAACATCGAACTAAGAAAGACATTGACGAAGGAATAGGAAAAAGCTAGGAAGGGCCAAGGATAGAAGGAAATGCACAAAAAGATTATCAATCAGGTTTTAATTTAGGTTTGACTATTAGGTTTAACAGAAATTTTAGAGAATGAGGCTAACTAAATAAAAATTTATGGAAAGAATTTGTATAAAGGAAATTATTTGCGATCCATAAATATATTTAATAAGTTTATATAAAATTTCGTTGTTAATAAGTTTATATAAAATCATTTCGTTGTTTTCACATGCATAAAAATCTTATGCATTAGATCTGTGATTTATGATAAAGTGTGTGCAAGGGAATTTTTAAATTATTTTCCTCGTAATTAGTATGCAAAAATTAAAAAAGTACTAATTACTAAAAAAATTTCATTGGAGATTTGCTTTACAAACGTTTTGCAACGCAATTTGTTATTTTGATTAATAAGAAATACTTGAAACATTTATTTTACCGATATAACTCAAAAGATAGGTTTTCTTTTTCTTTTTAAGGGGTTTCCAAGCGATTTTTGTCGATTTAGGTCCAGTAACCTGGAGACATTTTCTATAAAAAGAAGGTATCTGCGATAAAATATTGATCACCTGACAAAATTTTTTGAAATCTTATCGTGTCATTCGAATCTAAAAAAAATCTTGAAACCGTTAGCGATAAGACCTGAAATCTTTTTTTTTTTTGTACATATACATACACAAAGTACTTCTTTGCTATTTTAGAGGCACATAAAATTTTTTTGTTACATTATCCAAAAAAAGAAACGTGAATTATATTTGTAAATTCATTTTCTATAGAACTTAAATATCACAGATTTATTTGTTTTGGAATCTCAATTTCTTCCTAACTTATTTCATTATCTTTGAAACTGTATTTTACATTTATCTACTTTATAATTTCTTCGTGTCAATAGCCAGCTAAATTCACGGATCACAATTTGCGCTTGTGAGATGATAGACTTCAAACTTAATTGATTTTGAGCATTAGTAATTTTAATGAAGTTATTTGAATTATCGTCCAATTTATTCTCAGCTCTTATATGAACTCAAAATTATAAATCAATCAAAAGATTTAAAAAAAAGAATAAAAATAAGTTTGCAAAAGGACGAGATGCATAAAAAAAAGGAATGAATAAATATGACAGTTTTAATTTTTAAAAGCCTTTTACTTTTCTTTCAGTTTTGTTAGCAAGAAATGACAGTGTTAGTTTACTTTTTTGCAGAGTTTTTATTTTGTATCTTATAGCACCAATTAGATCACTGGCTCACAAACTTGACTGCAATATCTGGAACTGAGTTGGAATAAAGATGTTATAAATTGAGTGTTTCATTAATTTTTGTCTGTTACCAGATGAGATCAGAATCTAAAACTTCTAGTTAATCACAAAAGTGTTTGAATTTAAAAACAATGGCATCGATTCGGAGTCATTTTTTAACGCGAGCGTTATAAATTCCTTGATGAATGGTGAGAAAAAAATGATTCTTTCTGGAAAATCTGTAATGTCCCATAAATCATTTTTTGCAATAGCATTTGATGAGGAAACTGAAATACTGATTTTTATGGGGAGGCAAATTGAACTTTAATATTTCAATTAGGAAAATCAATAATAGTACAGCATATTATAAAATAAATACCAGCAGCAAAAAGGGTTCTATATCGAATTGTTTCAGGCCTGTTGTAATTTTCACTGAAGAAAAAAGATTTGGATATCTTCTTTTCCAAATAGCTGAATACTTACTTCGCTCCTTGAAATGTCGATGCACTTTGTTTGGAAATAATAAAATGTAGTCATTTTTTCAAATGCATGCAATTCAATTTTGTTGACCTATTTCTTGACCTTGTTTTATGTATTTTTTATCACACACTATTAATAATATTGCTATAGAAGGAAAATGAAATGGTTCATTATATTATTATTTAAAATTAGATTTTTCTATAGAATGTTGTCAGTTTATAAGAAATTGTATGTAAATTAGGAAATGGTGATTTATATGGACATTTTTACAATTAAAAAAAAACAAGTTTTAAGTATTTTTCTTGTATAAATTTGCTTTTGTGTTTATGCTTATTTTTATAGCTTCTTGTAGAAACATTTTTCGTGGCTTTATTCTTTTCATTTGAACAATAAGCTACAAGTGATATGTCTTTAAAAATATTTCGTTACGTTTATAAGTTACGAATTTCAAATGAATGTATCCTTTGTTTCTTTATGGATCGTTTATTAATATTGTATTATATTTTAATATTATTCGAATACACTTTTTCATCTCCAATAATTCCTTAAAGCCCCAGGAATGCAATGAATCCAAATTCGAAATCAAATATTTGAAAATGAATTTGGCTCACATTCACCACAGACTACTCAATAATATTCAGTTAATATCAATCAGTTTTCTGATTCCATGAATAAGCTTCTCTCCATGAATAAGGTCTCTTCATTTTTTCAATGTACGAATTTTATTTTGGAAAGGAACGAACATTTCTCGCGCAAATTAAGGCTCTGGAATGGAATGTATTAAAAGAATTTAGTTTCCGCATTCCTTTAGGAATAAATGAATTCTAGATTGTTTTTTTATTGTTAATGTAATGATGTAAAAATAGAATTATCTAAATATTCAGATCCTGGGATTTTCAATGTCATAAACCGTTCCAAAAAAGAAGGAGCTTTCATTACAAATTTGTGTATGATATGAAAACGTGATATCTTTTGAAATCGTGCAACAAATTTTGAAATTGAAAAGAAGATTTTGTTCATAGCTTCAAAATATTATTACATGGACAGTAATACATAAATTAAAAGGAACTTTATATTAGAGATTTCTGTAAAAATGAATGGTAAATGAATCAAGTTTAAGAAAGTTTAAACAAGTTAAAAAATTATTATTTTTATTCTTGTTGCATTTGTGGTATCCTATCCATGTTTGTTTCAAAACGTGGATTAAGTTAAACCTTTACACTTTGAGCATCATCTTAATTTTGCTATAAAATTTGATTAATATCAAACTGATATTGCACTTTTGTTATTTTAAAGAAACTCAGCAAGTTACGTTTAATAAATCAATAAATGCATCTGAAGTTTTCTGTCATTCTGTAGAAACTGCGAACTCAACATCTTTATACAAATTTAATATAGAAAATATTTTCTATATAAAAATATATTACAGGCAAAGAGGTGATAAAAATACTTTTCCTATTTGGAGGCACCTACATATAAAATACACGAATGTAATGTAACCAAATTTCCTACACAGTCTATGGAAGGCATGGGGAGATGATTCTCGCACACATATTAAATATCATAAAAGTTTTAGAGCCATTTTAAAGTTGTATTATTTCCAAGAATATTAATTATCCTACACCTATCTGCCTTATCCTGAGAAAGATTTGAAGCTCTACATTTATACATGTTTTAATTTTATTGATTCTTGCCTTTTAAAAAGCATAAAGAGCAGCTCATTTTACAATCAAACTTCTCAATTGCAATTTAGTATGCAGCAAGGCATTCATTTTTAAGAAAAATGGAAAAGAATGCCAAAATAGAGAATTACGAATAGATTGGAAGCATAGTTCCTGGAAAAAACTAGAAACTGGATTTATTTAGCAATAGGGATTCTTCGAAGATGTTCGTTTTTGCTGCAGTTTAATGATATTAAATAAAATTAATGACCCAATTCCTAAGAAAAAACACACACCTTAATTACTATTCTGTTAAGAAGAAATTATTTTTATTTTAATTTGTTTCCGCTTTTAAAATATTTCTTTTCGTTATTATTGTAAATGTTATGGAATCTTTTAATCAGTTTTTACTCAAAGATGGAGTTTTGAAACCGGTATTTCAATCATTTCCTGATCTGCTAGTTTTTTTTGGAAAATTATTCCATTTTGTGTTCTGGATGGCAGTAAGTAATTTTATTATTTTCCGTACTTATTATTTAATCGATTGAATGGATTAATTTTTCGTTTTATATTCGTATTGCCAACTGGTAGCCAACTTATGAAATAAGTGGTATTAAGATTCTTTAATACTAATAAATTAAAATTTAAAGGATAATAAAATTAAAATAATTCCAATAAAAAATCTTTACAATTTTATATGTATTTCATCTCAAATTTTGTCCTTATCACATGACAGTACTCTTTAATTATTTTGTTATATTTAGCATGAAGATGTATAATAAGACAAATTGAGGCTACATAACATTTGGAAATTAATTTATGAAAGAATATGATGAAAAAATGTTATTTATAAAATGGAGTTCAGAAGCGAAGAATTTAACAAGCAATTCAGATTTTTCTATGTAAAGATAACAATTAAGTTATCATAAAAACTCTATTGAAATTTAGAGATTAAAATTTTAGAAACAAAAGCTCCTTATTTTTGTACTTCTTCCACGAATTATCACATTGCTATTTCAACCTATTGCAATTCTTTCCTGAATATTTGAATATTTTCGCCCGATATCAAGAAAAGGAATGAATATTTCAATTTTTCAAGGAATCAATATTTATCAAAAGTTGATAAATATTGACATTTTACACTTGGAAAAAGATACGAAACTTTGCTAGTTACGCAACATTTATTATATATTCTTAGTCCATTTTGATTATATGAATTCATTCTGTTTTTTTGTCAACACATTTTCAAAACTTATTTCAATTTGAATATGTAAAAAGTAATGTTTTATTTTAGACACTTAAGATGGTATTCTATTGTATTTTAATTTCCTATTTGCAAATAAAAGCCAAAATACACTTTAGATTATTTTTATCGAAAATATTATGCTCTTCGTTTCAAATTTTTCACTCTTTTTACTTAGTTTCCTGTTTATAAGGTTGCAATGCATTTTCTTATCGTTCTGAAAAAAAATTGCTAGTCAATTTGAAAATTTCTCTCAAAATCTTCAAACTTTCAGATTTATTATAACAATGACTCATTTAGTGAATGAATCGTAAAGAGCATATTAATAATAATAAACGGTTCTTTCAAAAAATTATTTGCAGTTAGGCATTTTTTTGAATATGCCAAGTTCGGATGTATTGCATGGTTTGCTGAACTCATTGCTTCATAAATTTTCAAAAACGTTTTACATGATTTATTGAGCAACAGATCGATATAGCAAATATAGTCTTAAAGACGATTTTTCAACAGAGCAAATAGAAAAGGCGTGGATTTTTTTTCAATAGTAAATAAGAATCAAAAAATGAAATTTTTATTTTACTTCAGTTGCTTCATTTACTTAGCATATACTTGAGAAGTCGCTTTTTACCTATCTTGCAAATTTTGCTTTTCAATGAAAAAAAAAAACAAACACATTTAGTTTTTGCTACAAAGTAGAGTTTTTATTTGCTTTTAAACTCAAGCCTTCAAAGTATATTTTTGTTGTAAATACATAAATTATTCAAGAAATATTTATGAAACTAAAATGTTCAATTAAATTTTTTTAAGTCCTACTACTCATACAAACTACCATTTTATGAATTCTTGTTTGTTTATGCATATTTATGCATTGATCAATGTTTTGTAGAACATGTCATTCATTCAGTACTACGGGCCCTTTAGCTGTTTTTAACAATATTTCTCGACATTCTTTATGGTGAGAAAAGCTGGATAAATCTTGACTATTAATATTTATATTTAGAATAAAATACGGCTGAACATATCAAACGTATAATAGATAAATTCGCTGATCTCTTGAAAATTGCAACTCTTCAATTCCCCCCTTCCTTGATAAATCTTATTTTTCAGTGTACTTACTGCTCTATCCTTCTACAGGGCAAACATGCCATCCTTTTTATCTTGTCATGCTGACTTATATTATCATTCTAACTTATAATATTATCTGAGGCCTTTTTTTAGATCCTGTTAAATTGTGGAATGCCCAAAACGAATAGTTTGAATATTTTACAAAATGTGTGTAAAATTGAAAATAATGAAGGTAACTAAATGTCACTTCTTTTTTTATCGAATGAATACTAGTATTATTCACAATTCTTGTTTCAAAACTAACGATTCATTTCTCTTTATGAAGCATTCAGAGAAATCTTTATCTCCCCAAAAGCACTTGGTGCTTCTAAATTTAAAACCAAACTCTTTTAATCGACAGGAAATAGCTGAATTTATTCAAAATGAATCGTTTGACCTTTCTCTGGAGTTTTGGATTGAAACGTAGACAATAAATAAAAGAACGAAATTTTTCTATGCATTGTTCCATAAATTTGTAGAAAAAATGGGAAAGGAAGTGAGAAATGAATGGAAATGAAACTGTAGACGTCTCAGAAGCGAAAATGATCTGTTTTTTCTAATTGTATCAAACTTTGTTGTTCCGTCGTTAAAGAATATATTTAGTGTGTCTAGTAATGATTAGCTAGTATCTTTGTTTAAGAAATCAAATCACTTGAACTTTAAGATTTATGCTGAAGCACGAAAATCATTTATCGAAGAAAGAAAATATTTATGGTCTTGTGCATAGTTCATAGTGCATAGTTTCAGATAGTTTGGAACCCTATTTGCTTTTTTTACAAAAAGTCACTTTGGAAAGTTGTTTACCATTCTCTAATTTTCTTTGTATGCATATCATATAGTACTGCTTGAAGATTCCCTGCTAATGTAATTGATGTCAGAACAAGGTGCTGAGAGTTGTCTTTTTTCGTATTTACTGTCATTTTCCAGTTACATAAGGGACATCTAAATTATTACACATATCTTAAGTTTCAAGAAAAGTCTTTTTTAAATTGATTCAGTATATGAAAAATGTATATCGGAGTTCTAAGAGAAGGGAATAGTTCATCAGAACACAAACTAGTTTTCTTACAGAATAAGAGTTTAAGTCGATCTGTGTTCTTGAATGTTCTATCGAATTACTTTAAATAATATTTAAAAAATGTAAAAGGAATATTTTGAAACGCTGATTCTAATGTTTTGATGTAATTATATCGACAATATTCAAGAGTTGAATTCGATGGTATTAAATATCAGAAGATTTTATTTTAAAAAATTCCCCTAGATGTCTTATTTAGTAATATTTTGTGATATCTTTGGTATTATAATAATAAGGGACAAATATATTCCATGAAACCTTCTTCGTAGAATAATCGAGGAGGTTATCTGTAAACACACACACACACACACACACACACACACACACACACACACACACA
>JAPMOR010096416.1:2606385-2636803 GCA_026543865.1 Argiope aurantia | reverse complement strand
ACACACACACACACACACACACACACACACACACACACACACACACACATATTCATTTTAAGAGCCAGCGGTAGAAACTATTGAAAAAAGATCTGTTGAGGGAAATGAAACTCGAAAGTTGAGGAAATTTACTCCGAGTTAGCGGAAATGCAGGGAATTGGTGGAGCCCACGGAACAGAAATTGTTCCTAGTAAGCACGCATTACCGTTTGACTTCTGAAATCTAAATGTAAACGCGTCATTTATTTCCCGCTTTTTGGGCAACAAAAGACAGGCCCTGCTAAACTGAGCAGAAAAGATACATGTAACTATTTTATATTTACATTCTAAATTATTTCTCATTGTTTGGGAGCTTTATTTTAATAATATTCTATTCCCAGAGGAAAAGAAAATTTGCCATAATTTTCGGGATTCATAACTATATGAGAAATTTATTCAAGGGAATTCATAAGGAAAGTTGATTGTCCAAATAGAGGGAAATAGCTCTATTGGAACTCATTTTAATGAATTAAGAAATAAAAGTAGGAAGACAAAGTTTATTCTATTTATTAAATGAATATTACTGTATGTTCCAGAAAATTATTAGATTCAAAAATATTTGTTTCATGACTCATAAAAAGGAACAAATAAAGTATGAAATTGAAAGGAATGTGTGGTAATTTTATGTTTTAAATTAGGAAAGTATGAAGGTTATGTTAATATTAAAGAGCATAATTATTTGAATATCTTTTAAATGTTGTAATTTTTTAATGAAACGTTGTTAATGAGTTTTATTGTAATTTGCTAAACTTACTTATTTTTGATGTAATATTTATAATAATAATTTTATAAATTTTTGAAATTGAAATCAACCCATTCAAAAGATAATATCATTAGTTAGTATCATTATTTTCGAAAAATAATATCTTTCGAAAATTTTCTTCTTAAATAAAGTTTAATTTGTGAAATGTTTTTAAAAATAGGCGAAGTGTTCTTAAAAATAGGTGAAATGTTAATAAAGAAACACAAGCTGCAGAGATTAGGTATCATTTTATTGTGATTACAAAGTCTACAGTAAAAGAATTTTGCACCCTCATGTTATGGCCACTAGGTGCGTTGAGCGATTATCTTATACCTACGTATTAAGATTGCTTTGGACGAATGGATCGCCTTTAGTGACTTATATATGCATTAATCCAATTGCTACATCACTTTGCAATACATGATGGGAAATTTTCATAACTAATGAACATTAATCATGCAACATTTCATCTGTAAAAATTTGCTGACTCTTTATTACAGGCGTTACTGTGTACAACACAATTGCCATCTAATTTTACTGGAATGGCAAATAAAACTACTGTGGCAACTCCTTCTCTTTGGCATATATATTTGCACATATGGAGCCACAATGCAAGATTTTTTACACCATTAACAGTTATAACATTTTAATTATATTTCGATAGAGTAATCATAATGAATTTCTTGTGAACATTCAGAAAGCACATAATGTTCTTTGTGAAACACAAAACATATTTCAGCTATGCAGTTACAATAGTGCATTGGTGCTTATTTATAGAAGAATCATAGATTTATAAATGACTAGAATTCTACAAACACGCCACAATAAGTGTGGCTTTAACATGAAAGTGGAGAAAGAGCAACGGAAGAGGACAAGAGAGAAGAGGATAAGATCAATAGAGAGAGTATGATAAAATTTCAACTGGGAAATGAAAGAAAGATCTATATCGTTCGCATGTGTGCGCACGTTTCAAAAAAAAAAGAAAAAAAGAAAAAAGAAACTAAAGCTCTTTTGGCTCGAAAGATGTGGTAGTAAAATGGTGATTTTCAAAAATACTTCTGGCTCGCCTGTCAAAATGTTTTACTTCTCGATTGATCAGAGTTGCACCGTTCATTCAAGATTAGTTTTAAGCTCTAATGTTTATTTCTTTTAACCGCAAACAAGCAATAGAAGGAGAATGTTATTTCTATTTCATGCATAACAAAATTCCTCATGCAACGCTACGCTATCCATCTACAAACTCTCATTTCTCATCTATTCTCTAGATCTAATCGTGAACTAAAAGACGATTTCTTTTATCGAACTAGTAGACATATTTTGTCGACATCAACAGTTTCTACTTCTATATTAAATAGAATTTCCTTTTTGTTTCACTGATAATAATTTTCGTTAGAAATATGAGAATTTTCTTAATATTCAGTGGAATAGCATTAAATTTGTAGCGAGAAAAGATTAAACAGCACGAAAAGCTGTGATGGATCAAAACTGTTGTTTTCATAAGCGAAATCAAAACAATTTGAATACATATCAGCTTGCCAGTAGAGTCAAAAAATATAGAACGTTTGGTGGACTACACATTCAACAAAATATCTTCTCCCAAATTCCTTTTAATGTTATCATCAAATTTAACCATGTTACCACCACAATTTTTGTTATGCCTTTTCCTAGCTTTTCAAGAAAATGATAAACAATAATTGACGGTTTAATTCATTTAAAAACTGTCTATTTAAAATGCACATTTCATTGATAATTTTACACGTTAGTGATGCGCCTTAAATGGTAATTTGAAATAAAAAAACTGACAATTTTAGATAATGAAATGAATACATTCTTAAGATTAGATGAGATAACAAGTTTTTAAAAAAGTGGCCACATATTGAAGGCAGAATTCCTGTTTGAATTCATATGTTTCTAAATTCTAAAAGAAGGCTTTTAAGTGACATTTACTTGTACATCTCAATAGTAATAAAAAGTTTCCATAATTAGGACAAAAATTGAATTATATCGGAGGAATACATAAATATCACAAATGATTATTCAGCTACCGAATTTTACTTCCAGAATCCAAACTTTTCCGAAAATTTCAATTTCAGCTCTAGATTTCATTGTAATGATTTATTTGAAAAATATTTTTATTGCATAGTAAGTATTGCTACAGATACCTGTACGGTGAGGAAAATAATGCACTACGATGAGGAAGTCCTTTGTTTCGTTTGTTCACTTAGATTGGGGTTCAGAATGGTTTTCTAACCATAAGTTTACGGACGGACATACTAGTGGTAAATATCAATTAATTGAAAATCTGAATATTGTTGTTGTTCTAAATGAGGGACAAAGTCAATATTTCTGGGTTCTAAAAAACGGAGATAAATTTTAATGGTGTTGCAACAAAAATGTTGTAGTTAGAATATTAAGATGAAATTCAATTGAAATGGTATATATTAAAAGACTAGATCTGTTTCAGGGAAATATATGGACATAAGGATTGAAAGTAGGACAACACAAGGATAAAATATCTGTGTATATGTACAGTTAACTACAGTAGCTACAATGGATAGTGTACAGAACATGCTTTATAAGAAAAACATTCTCAATTTGTAGGAAAATAAATTCGAGGTTAATTGAAAAATTTACTGGTTTTATGTAAATTATCTTCATTTACGCAATATTTACATGTTCTGAAAAAAGTCACATGAAATCTGATTTGGCACATTTCTATGAATATTATTAAGGCAGAAACGTAACATATATCAGAAATTGTGCACATAACACGAAATAGGTATTGCACTTGAATATCAGGAATTCTTAAATTTCGGAGGTATTGGAGTGCACACACACATACACATACATTAAATAACATTGACAACATGGATTAACATAATTTTTACATTGATATTTTATATCACATATTATATACTTGTGTGTTAATATAATTTCAAAGTTTATTTTTATTGCTCTATATTTTGAAAATACAATTCAAGAAATGAGAGACACAAAAATCACACTTTTTTCCCAGCGCCTTGCTATGGAGAAATGTTTTGAACAAGCGCCAACTCAAATGCCATTTATAACTGAACTCAGAAATGAAATCAAAAGACAACATTCAGGAACATGACTGCATACATAATATCACAGCTTATAAAACGACTTCTCAGGTCATTTCTCATAATGTTTTCAAGTATCCATTTAAGATTATAACCAATTGCAACAGGAATTGTTTTATTGTACTCTTTATATACACTCAATTTGAATACAGGAATTGCACTTGAAACTCTATGTGAACAAGAGCAATTTCTTTTATGAAACTAACTGTTCTACATCAATAACAAAGTATGACTATATCACATTAGACGATGCACACATTCTCTTTAAGTTCTATGAAGCATTTCTTTTCACCTCACTCCAGCGAGAAGAATTAAACAACATAAAAGGTTGATTTATTATGTTATTCTTAGATGCACTAGGAAAATCTCATTTTGAATAGATTCAAGCACAAACAGAGCTTTGAAAAAAGATTTCAAAATGACAGAGAAATAACAATTAGAATCGAGGAAAAGGACTTTTCGGTGAGTCGGCATTACTAAAACTGTTGACTTAAAAACGAAATCTTTCTAAAAAAGGAATTGACCTATGAAAATGACTACAAATTGTAGAATTCACCAGAATGCTTATTACTTTTCGCGAAACCTCACGGGCGTTATAATTCGCGAATTGGCTGTGAAATGAAACACTAATCGCGAAATTGCTTTATACATATTATTGCTAGTCGCGAAATTTCTAAAAATTCGGAAGTCTAATCGCGAAGTTTGCAGTGTGAGTCTTCATCGCGAAATCGCTAAATCACTCACTAATCGCGAAAATCCCAAATAAACAACTAAGCGCGAAATTATTACGAAACTCAGTTACAATCGTAAAAAAGCCTTTTTGATAACGTTCGCTTTCTTAAGAACATCCTAGCCTTCCATTGATGACTTTAATTGAATCGTTTTCATTAATTTAATCATTTTGATTAAATTAACACCAACTGGCAGGTTAAATGAAATTCATTGTTTAATTTCTGATAAGATAAAATTATTCACTCTTCTAAAGTTAAAAGAATGAAAGGCTTTCATTATCTACAGATAAGAAATGCTAATGCACTATAGGTCTAAAGGAATCGTGAGAAGCTTACAGTTTGATTTCCTTCAAATTTTTAGAGATCCAATGCTAGAAGCTTATGTGGCTCTAAGCCTGACATCTGTTTACATTTCGTGTGATGTCTAGTGTATTGAACTGGATGTGCATATATATATGCATCTTATAAAATTGCTGATATTATTCCAGTCCAATATCTAAGAGTTGAGTCATCGGCGACGAAATATAAACTGATGACATAAAGCTATCTATGCACAAATCAATACTGTTTGTGAGCAGTAAGTAAATTTTTATGGAAAAGATAAATCCTTTTTATGATGACATTTCTGTTATGAACAGCACCTGAGCTTAGATTGAGCACAATAGTATATATTTGTACCTCATTTTTGAGTTAATGCTTAACATATTTTGACATTAGAATCCCATCCCTTAATAAAATTTCCAGAAAGATATTTTTTGAAGGGAAAAGGAAAGCGATAATTTTTTTTAACAATTGAAATGACTATAAGAAATTGACATATTATTATATACTATGCGTGAAAAGTAAACTGCAATGCTTACGTGTGTTGCAAAAGAAAGGACACACTACAGCTCACATTCCTTTTTTGGAACTGTAAGGGGTACAAAAGGCATTTTGTAGTGACAAGTACAAATGTTGTGATGGTGTTATGAGGTTTTTTCATCTTTAACTTAGGTAGTAAATGACATTCTTGATGAGTCTAGTAAGAACAGAAAGTACACTGTAGGAGACGAGGTGTGAGCCAACACATTTCCATCATCACAACACGTTCTAATTGAGACGAGGAAGAAGTTCTAGTCAAAGGAAACTTGTGCAAAAACAGGATTCTCTAGGAGACTCGTTTTTCTTCTGTTTGTTCCTCTTGCATGTTTGGCAATAGACGGTGCATTTAACGCGAGCCCAAGGATACAAACTCTTCGTTTATAGTATCACTGATGTGCAAATAGATGATCCAGTACATGAGGTTAAAACAAACAAAGAAAACGGGAAACACAACCCGAGAGTACTTATCAATATCGCTGGGACTAACGCCGAATAAGCTGTCTGCTTTTTTGCCGAAGATGGCATCAAGGTCGGGAGCACCGTTGGCGGGATTCTCAACGGGTTTGTTGGGGTGAGGTGGTTCAACCATCTTTTGACGACCCTCCTGCAGCAGACAGAGATACCACGAATTAAAATAAGCCCAAGATAAAACACAAGAAACATGCTTTATTTCTCTTATAATAACAACATTCCGAATAGTTACAAATATATCATAATTCTAGAGCATTACAAAGATAAAGATCATTGTGCTTTCAGAACAAAACTGGTGCAACATTCAACATGCTTAGCATACATTCTAAGTATTTAATATACATTCTAAGAAAAGGAAACGTGGTAATAAAACGGTTTATACAAGCAATAAAGGAATAGATCTTACTGAAATTCTTTCATACCTACGCAGTGAGGAATTTCTCCCATAAATTTCTGAGGAATACAGAAACTCAATTTTATAGTGTAATGATTTCAAAGAGACAATTTCTAAGGATTAGATACTGAGCTGTAACATTTCTGTTTTCAAATTGTTCATTTATTTGTAGAATTTAATTTGATCAGATTGGATTTTTTAATTGATAATAAGATTTTCTATTAGATTTTCATATTTTATATTGCAACAATTACATGAGACAAAAAATTATTCTTTTGAATTTTATTCAACGGATTTTAATTTATTTCATTTAGCGTAACCTTAATTAAAAGTTATTCTAAAAACTAAAATTACATTATTATTTAAAGACTAAAATAACGTTATTATTTAAGAACAAAAATTACGTTATCACTTAAAAAATAAAATTACATTATTATTTAAAAACTAAAATTACACATGTGTTAATATCCCTGGTGAGAGTAAATTAACTAAATATGGTAATTCTAGAGGTTTCAATTAACCTACATTTCATTCATATTTCTAGTTGTCCTAAATTTTGCCATATATAATGCTCAGTATATTTAGAAAATAATATTTATGTCAGATTTTTTGTACTTGGAAAAAATACTTCTTGTAAAAGAATTTTAAAGAATTTTATGTTGATCACAATTGTAATGCGTTGGAAATATGATTGAAGTCATAGCATTTAACTCCTGTAGCAAGCAGTCTAGATTTCAGATAATTTTCATCATCCAAATTATTTTAGTAAAATGATTTTGTATTAAATTGCTTAAATGGTAAAAAATATTCATTCCTGCATGATGGTAAACATTTTTATGATACATTTCCAATGAGGCCAAATCTAAATATGTAATTTATTGCATACATTTTGATATTATATTTTATTCAATAGAAGAATCATTAGGTTTCAAAATAATGTGAACAATTGGCATGGATAGCTGGGATTATAATTTGAAGGCTGTCAATTTATGAAAATGAGTTACATCACGCTTTATGAGACAAAAAGTTACTCTATGGGTTTTTATAAAACGAGAGAGAATAGTTTGAAATCTTTCACACTCAAACAACTTTACAATGATAAGTTAATTTTAAAAAAATCTAATTACTAAATGTTTATCAACTCTGACTATTCTTTACGAGAATTCAAACATTTTATTAATATAGGTATACCATTCAAAATTAGATAAATTTAACTATTGTTGATGGAAACTTTACCTTAAAGTTGTTCCTTTAAAAATTAGTTTCGTCTAAGCTGTTCCATTGCCATTAAAAAAAACGACGAAAGAAATTAAACCTTTCTAGGGCCGTGGGAAGTATGCTTCCCACCAAATTTATCAATCTTCGTATGAAATTATGGAGGTTGGCATAAGTTCTGACACATTTTTTTAGTAAGTCAGAAACTTAGATGCTCCAGTTCTTTATCTCAGACAAAATAATGTGTCTTGATTTGTTACTTAATTATTAATTAACCAAATTAATTAATTAATCAAATTAAATTTATCTAAGAAGCTAAATGAATCCCTTTTCTTATTCTAATTTCAAGCCTGAAAATATTTTAACATAATATGACTAGAAAAAATGTCTTTTTAAAGGGTTAAAATATATTTAGATTATACAAAAGTTATGCATTTAATGGGGAAATGACATTTAAACGAATGTATTTGAAGGGAATAATTGATGGCACAAATATCGCATTGAAATCACTCATGAAGCATTTTGGCCAACATTTTTAGAAATTTCACCCGTCTTACTGAATGAGGAAATAGTGAATAATAGTTTTTAATTAAAAAATGATGGTGTTTTTGGCTTGCACTTTTTATGAATTTTTGAATGCTAATTTTGGTAAGTAGATTAATTAAACAAGTTTATAAATCTATCTTTGGAAGAGTTTGCCTAATTTGAATTTTATAGTTAAACTAGGTGGTAAATACTCTAAATTCATCAGTGTGCTTGATTCACTGATATTAAGAAGTCATTTTAGAAGATGGTAAGTGAAATCTGAGTAGTTTTAAATGACAGGGTTAAGGAGTTTATTTGGAATTGCTATAATTGTCTAGTAACATACATATTTTCAGTCAGTCATATTCATGTCAATTCAAAAGTTCTAAGGAGAGGAAAACTTCAATACGCGAAAAAAACTGGGGCATGTAACCTATATGTAATTTCTAACATAGCAACATTTTTTGTGAAAATATCAACTAAGGTGTAATGCTAAAATTAAAGAATTGCTTCAATAATTAGATAAAACATAAATATATTTTTTTCTAAATAATAGTAATAATAAATGAGACGATATTCCTTCTTAGAAATTAGAATAACAATATTATATAAAAATTGCAAACTGAATTCAGTATTTTTTTTCACGTCATTATTGCATATTGCATTATGCAAGTGAAACAAATAGCAAGTACAATCTTAACTCATTTTTGCTGATTGAATGCTTATTTATACATTTGTGGCATTGGAAAGATAAGATAGAAAATTATTTCACGAACAGGTTTATTACATAGTTTTTGAAAAATTATTTATTTTTGGAATATTGTTCAGTTACAATGTTTATATTGGAAAAATTGTGTAGTTAAAGTTTAATCACAAAATTCATTACTTCAATTAATGTATCCAGATAAATTAATCAAAATTTGAAAATTCCATCATGATGAGTGTAATAGCTAGAAACAGAATTTAAAAGAAATATGTATCAGGTCAAATAAGCTGAATTTTTTTTGATATTACAAATACAACCAATTAACAAATATGCTACTTGAGGAGGCATTAAAGGAAATTTAGATATCAAGTTTTATTAAATAGTTAGGAAACTCTTTTTACACCTGAAATTATGATGGTTCCTAATAATCTTTTATTAAGATAAAAATTAACTCATTTTAGATCCACACAGTTCAAATTTAATTAATTTTTATCCTCTTTGCTATGCTTACAAATGAAATGGGGCAGTTTTATGCAATGACTATAAATGTGGTGTTTTAAAAATTTATTTCATAAGTACCAATTTTAAAATGAAAAAAAAAATGTTTTATATTTCCTCCAATAAAAGAATGTTTCAAATGTTTTATATATTAAAAATGAATATCTTTCTTATTATTTTGTTGAGTAAGGATGGAATGTGTGCAAATATTTTCCATTCTATACTTATTGATATTTCAGAAAATAACTCAAAACAAATGATCCCTTCACTGTAGACTTCAAGATAGGATAAAAACAAACAAAGATTCAAATACAGCAAACTATGGAACGACACACGGAAAAACATTCATCGACTTGGAAATGTGGAAACACATTTCTAGCAACTGTGGCAATTTTGTGTCAAGATGAAAAATATCTTCTTTTTCTTTCAATTTCTATCGAGAGTTGAAACTTGGTACTTCGATATGCAAAGAAGCTTTGAAAATAAAAATAATATCCTTGTAGAAGCTCAGTTTTCGTTTCTTGTTCGATTTAGACAATGTTTGTTGCTGAGATTGAAAGATAGGAAAGTTTGAGGCAAAAGGCATTGAGATTACAAAACAAATATTTTTTTAACTAGCTTTTGAATATACAATGAAGAATCGGTTCTCATGAAATATTTTTGAATTAATATCATGCAAAAACAAATGAATGCCTTATTTGTAGAAGCTTATTCCAATAACATAATAGTGCAGGATTAATCGTTAATAGTAAAAGATTAAATGTGTGGCAATAAATCGGATGGATTCAAACAAACCATAAAATAAAAATAGGATCAATAGAATTTGGGTTTACAAAAAAAAAAAAAAAAAAAAAAAAAAAAGAGAGAGAGAGAGAACTATAAATCAAAGTAGTTATTTATGTAATGAAAGTAAATAAAACTGCTTACATTCTAATGAATCTCTTTTTGAGATCAAATACTAGCTTCTCATTTCATACAGTATATTATTGCTGAGTCCAAATAAAAAAAGTACCTGAATAATGTTCTTGTATGAAATATGTTTAACAAATGCGTCGGTCCCTTCCATTTAAAAAATAACAAGGGCATCTTCTCAAAGTAAAATTTGAGTTTGATCATTTTATTTCGTTAAGTCTTCAAATACAAGTTAGAAAAGAAGACTGCTCAGCTATACATAAATATTTTTCGCTTCTTATTTTTCTCTTTTACTTCTTTCTATTTGTTTTCTATTCAAAAATTTCTGACTAAATTTTAGAAGACGTTGTTTTTGAATTGCAAATGCACATTCCACTCTGTTCAACCATTGTGCTCTCAAATCGGGACTCCAATGGAATTTCCAGCACATTGATGTGATTAAGTTCACACCGCTGAGTGCATTGGAAGAGAAACAGAAAATGAAAGCACCTCATCCGATTGAATGAAAAAATATTTCCGGTTTTTTTTTGTTAAGAATTATAAACACGTGAGTATTGAATTTGCTTTATAAAATATTTAAAGGAATGATAATAAATTGAAACTTAGGAGAAATTGACATAAAATTCGACCTGAGGAAATAATTTCTTAAAAAAAAATAAAAAAAATTTAGTATTAAAATAAAAATAAAATAATAATAACTTGGTGATTTAACAACCATTGTGAAAGCTTTAAATAATGCTATTTATAGAATTTAGAAAACTCTTATTGATTTGAAAGCAGGTTCTACAGTGCATTTAAATAAAATCAGTTCACGTTTTTATATAAAATATGCATGCTTGTTTCGGAGACATGAATGATAATTAAGATTTTGTCGTTTAAAAGAAAATCGAAAGACTTGCCCTACACTGAAAGGATTAAATTTATGTCATTCATGTCAATAATTCCTTCTTTGATCATAAAAATTTCGCAATACAGAGTAAGTCTAATTAGTTTACCTTCTGTTAAGAACTTCACGAGACCATTTTGGAATGGACATTTTGTTTTACATTAGTGGTCTTTTCTATTTAATGAAAACGATTGCAACACTTTTTTTGCATTTGGCAACAAGGATGATAGGAAAGATCGTATTGAAAAAAATGTGATGAGATTAAAATTTGATGGCAATCAATAAAACTATAAAATCGCATCTCATTTCATATCATTCCTCCAAATTCAATCAGCCATGTTCCATTTAATATGCAAAGATGAATGGCGAATAAGTTTAAAATGTACAAGATACCATATTTTTTTAAATCTCTTTGTCTGAATGTATAACTGGCGACATACAAAATTCACAGAGGATAAACATTATATTTTTAACATTAAAAATAGTTAGTACATTATGACCAAAGAAATACATTAAAAATTACTAGTTATCAATGGTCGAATTTTCATCCAAAAAGGAGAAGAAACGCCTATTAAAAAGAAGGAACAGTTTTGTAATGGAGCGATATTCATCGAATGTACCATGTCAAATGAATTTTGAAACTCATTGTAGAGGGATGCAGTGTCAGCACGACAAACAATTTTCTTGAATAAGTAAGAAATTCAATTTTGAGAATGAAACGGAATGACTATGTAAACTTTCGTTTAATTTAAAGATTAAATGTAAGTAAACTGCTTTTCTCATAAAAATTACCTGAAAACACAGAATGTTGTCGGAAAATAACAAGAATTTCCTAAGTAACTCATCTATTTGAAGCAAGAACTCACTACGCAATTACTTTTATAATTAATCGAAAAACATACTCATATATCTGTTTTATTCGTAACTCAATAAAATTTTGCATGTGAAGGGGATTGGAAAGTATATCAAATCAGATAAAGGCGCCGGAAGTTTAATATTTGAAGGTTTGTGCCACAATGTTTCCTACTAAAATCTTGTTCTAAGTTGAAAATTCGAGGTACCTTAAAAAAAAATCTTACGCTTGAAAATGGGTTTCCTTCAGTGCAAAATATTCAGAATGAGGGATGCAAGAGGAAAATGTGTTCGGAATGGTCGTGTAATGAGAAATTTCGATAATTTTTTAAAAAAGAGATAGAAAGTTTTGGAAAATTCCTCCCATTGTATCTCGCAAGTAAATGCAATCACTAACCGTACAATTTTTCGAAAATGGTAAGAATGTTTCCTGATAAGCTTAAAAAATAGAATGATGCAAATCTCCGATTTTTCATGGGAAAAAATGCATATTTATCGATTGAAGGAAAAAAAAACTTACCAGATGTCAAATGATGATGAAAATTGGGAAAGAAAACAAAGCATTTTTAATGTATTGTAGAAAATTATTGGATAGATTGGACAAGAAAACCTATTTTGAAAATGTACATGATTGTATCCAAAATAGGGGAGGGATATAGCTTTTTATTATAAGTTTGAAGAAGAGCGCATAATGTGCAACGCTGGAGCTTTAACAATAAAATGCATTTTACAACGGAAAGTGACATGAGGTATTAAATAATACTTCCAACAATCAATTGAAATTACAAGTATGAAACAAAAAGAAATCACTGAAAACTTTTCAAAGGCTTTGTACGATTGAACAGCTTTTGTTTCTGGAGATGGAAGAGTTATTAAGTAAAAAAAAGTATCCTATAAACCCCACAAGTGCAAATTAATGAGCTTGTCGAGAATGTGTTCTGCAGTGTTATAATATTCCTAGCCGGCATTATAACTTCGACAGAAGAGAGCATTATTTTAAGATCAATAAAAAATTGAATTAGTAGATAAGATACAGATTTGTATCGTAGATTGATAGATAGACATGGACTTCACAAAGTACTTGCGATTTCTGAACTTATATTGATTCTTAAATATTCAATAAAATATTATTTTTGAGAAAGAGTGCTTGAAAAACTTTTTTGAACTGGTCAATTCACATTTTTTGGGACGAAATGTTTTTTTAAAATTGAAGCAAAGCATCAGTCATTCAAGAAAAGGACTTGAAAGTGAGTTGTATCTTTCTTTTCAAAATTAAAATTAGGCTACAATTTATTTAGATTAAGAATTCTATATAGATTCCTTGTAAAATTATTTAATATTTGCTTCAGTTCCTGACAAGAAGTTTCGAAACTATTATTTCAAAATTTGAAAGATGAAAGACACAAATTCCAATACGAGATATGAAAATTTCAGCTGTCAAACGCTAAGGTCAGTAGCTGCGGCCTACTGATGCGATGAACAGCAACAATGGCAGAGAGAAAAAACTGTCGAATTTAAAGACACATTTTCTCCTGCAAACTGCAGGAAATATGTAGCAATCGAAATACGCATATTGTGAACATTTCTTACAGCAACCTGCATTTGTTCCATAACAGAATTGCTAATATGAATTCCTCTTCATATTAGCCTCCAGGTCCTGATTGAAGAGATCCCCTTTCCAGGATGTTTTACATCAAAGGCATTACTCGCATTTCTACCATGCTCATTCGATTCGTATTCAATGGGAAAGTTCTTCAGTCGGTCATTTGTGCCATCTCTTAAACTCGGCATCATCCATTATGCTATGCATTTTTATATACATAGCATAATCCATATTTATGTAGGCTTGATTGTGCAGGCTTACCACAACTTGATAAATATTTTACTTTTTATATTTATAACAAATACTAAATACCATCGCTTAGTTTTTGGCTTTCTCCTTTGTGCAATAGCATTTTTTACTTTCTACTCGAATTAGCTATCCTGAATTTCATCAGTTCAATTTCGTAACGGGAATACTTTTCCAGATATATTTATGGAAAAACTGAACAGATGAATACTAGCTTTTTAGAATAGTAGAGAAGATAAATAACTAATAAAATCAAATAATGTCACCAATGACGATTGTCAAAAATGAAGATGCAAAGAAATTTGAAATGAATCTTTGCCTTTATGAATAGTCTTAATAAATATCAGGTAGTATATATTCTTAATTGCGCACGTAACAATAGGTGTAGAAATGAGTCTCTAGAATTTCATTAATATCTGTGGGGTCATTAACCTCCCTCCGCAAATAATTCCCTTCTAATGGTACATATATGGTGGCTATTCAGAAAAGACAATTCTAAAGAAAAAGAAGATAAAATTTCTTTGAATAACTGGAACATTGGGGAAGGCACTTTATTAAAATCTCCCATCAACAGGAATTTATTCAGCCTTTAATTAAAAAGTTGAAATGAAGTAAAAAACAACTTTTAGGAGAAGTATGGATTATTAGCCACTACAACTTATTTTAGTAATTATAAGAGCGAATTTTATGTGTGACATTTCAAAATTTTTAAATATTTATATGGAACTGAATGAGCGTTTCTGAGGACCTTGCATCTACTATTCATTCAATTTCATTTAAAGCAAAAGACTTAACGTATAAGAGATGTCATACAAATTCTAAAAGAATATTTAACAGAAAATAATTCCGCAAAATTTACTGTAAATGATGTTATTCTAAATGTATTCTTTTAATATCCATAACAAATTCTGGTGATAGGAGTAATAATTCTCTTGTATTTAAACTTAATTCAAGAAATTAAATGAACCCAGAAAAAGTTTATAAATTAGCAAAGTACACTATTTGTAGGACAGAGGAAAGACATAGAAAACGCTTTAGAAAAGCAGAATCAATTTAAAAGCTAATAATGCTTCAATCATCTAAGAACACGAAAAGTTCTGGTTTTCGATTCAAATCACAACATGTAACGCAATGCAAACAGAATCGTAAAATGAACAATAAAAATGACAAACAAATATGAACTTATACTTAATGTCATTTTATCTACATAATAGGCTGGTGATAATGCATTAATATCTTTTGAAAGAACAAATTAAAAAAGCTGAAATCACTCTAGAGGAGTTTTTTATGTCAAACTAATACAAATATTTTTGTCAGTTGAAGAGTTGTTTTTATTATAATTTAATTTTGATAATTTTCTGTTAATTCAAACAAATCTTTAAACGAAGTCGTAAGAAACATCTTAAGAGTCCTTGAGATTTACATTTTCTCTAAGGACAAAACGATAAGCGCTATTTTAAAAAATCTCTTTCTATATATTTTTTTCTGTATTTTCAACTAATTTTATTCCAGAAGGGTTGACAATCAGTGTTTCAAGACTTCCGGAAAACACATAAAATTTAAACAGCGTAATTAAAGATATTTTTTTAAAGATCTTGAAAGAAATGAAGGAAAAAAGTTGCTTTGAAAGCCAATCGATTTAAATTTACTATTAATGCCAGTAGATGGCTCTGCGTGCTTCGTTTCCTGAAATCTTTAGTTTCGGGAAAGAAATGCGCCAAGTATTTCTTGTTGTCAATATATTAGGAAAGATATTTCTTTCCCGTTGATTGTTATTTAAGTTGATCTTTATCTCGGGCAGGTAATGTTAAGTAAAATATGAATAATAATAATAAAAAACACCAAACATTACAGGTAGCAACCAATTATGTCTTTCTTTTTGTTGTATTATTAAAAAAATCATACACTTCTGACCAAGAAAGCAATTACCTTTTCAGAGCAAGTGGGTTTATTCAAAAATGCATGAAATGATTGTCATTTATTGCTATTTTTTAACAGATAGATATAAATAGCATACACAGAAATCAAACGCAAGAACAATGATTGAACAATGGTGATTACTAAAACGCATTAAACATACAATTTGGAGAAAAAGACTGAAGAATAAGATACGAATTGATATTTTTATTTTTAAGTTTCAACAAAAGTGAAAGTTAACAAATAGTTGTCACATTGCGTATCAACAAGACCTTACTCTAGAAGCAATCCTTCCGAGTCAACAACAATACTTTTACTTATACATATGCACAACTATATTGCAACAGCAACAATTATTCTCATTCAAATGAATATTCGTTCATATTTTAAAAATTCTTCAAACAGTAAACAACTTTTGATATACTTTATCATAAATCTAGCTCAATTCCACTTTACGCTTAAAGATACTCATGAATTTAAGTATTGTAAGGATAAAAGACCGTTATTATGCAATCGAACAAATCAGCCTTAATTATGTTATTCTTTGAAAATTAATAAATGTATTAAAATAATTTAATAATTATATCTTGTAGGAACTGCAAAGGTTATTTGGCTAATCAGGCTTAGGAAAATGTTAAATGATTTTGGCTCAAATTACTTTTAATACATTTTGTACGATTCGAAAGGGTTAAGAATGAAGCAACTCTAATATCTAATGAATGCAGAAATCTTCTAAAAGCTAATTGGCGATGGAATTTAAATAACAAATGCCAATTTGTTGAATAAAATAATTAACTTCAATTTGATTCCTTTAACATTTTTTTATTCTTATAATTTGTACTATATTCTTTTATTCTTATGGTGTTGGAGCGCGCATGAATTCTCTCAGGAATATTTGTTGTCAAGTCAGCATTTTTTTATATACTGTAATTTATAGTTTGTTTTTTGGCATAGCAATTATGTAATAATCTATTTATAAAGCAAGTTGAAATACTGAAAATTAATTGAAAAACATGCAAGTGAAAATAAAGATTGAGGTTTATGAATTTATTATGACGAATAAAATAACAAAAATGAAAATTAGTTTTGACTGTCTGAAAAAAATGGTATTCTATATATCGTGTTTCATATTTTGATTGAAGCATTTTAAAAATATTTCCTTTTCGATTGACCTTTCTAAATTTACATTATTTAATCATTTGATAATGTAATAAGTGACAAATTAAATTATTTGTATTTCAGAATGAAGCAGAAAAAGAAAACGTTTTATTAAAACAGTGCTTTTGTTACGACTGGCGAGAGAAAAGGAGGCCACTTTTTGCACACTTTTCTTCGAAATATTAGATGATAAAATGCTCATTTTTTTATACTCATTTCTACGGATTTTTTTTACTTTGCATGTATCTTAGGCATAGTGTTTTAATTGTATATTTATTTAAGGACGGATTAATGGGATTGTTATTTTATAATAGAAGTTTAAATGCACCTTTGATTTGACACGCAAAGCTTTTTTTTTAATGCTGTTACTTCGATGCTAGCAATAGACTGAGAGTGATTCAACGAAATGAATTTAAAAATATTTATGCTTTATCCCCGTAGGGGTTTTGAAGTAAAAAAAATCCAAGAAATAACCAAATGATGCTACCAATAGACTAGTAATAAGTCAATACTCTTAATAAAAGTATTTTAAACAACGATGAATAAGCATCATCAGATTTTTCTCAAAAGTATATCAACTATAAATTTCAAATAACTTCTGTTTACAAAGAAGAAATAAGAGCACTAACATTATCAGAAACAAATAATTCCTTTGAGAAAAGCTTAGATAATTACAAATCATCCATCATATGTAAGAAATCCGAAATCCTTTTTTATTATATATATTCGTTTAAATTATTTTATTCGTCTTGTATACCTTATCTCAGAATTGATATGTATGAACCAAGATGGACCCCATTAACATAAAAGACCAAATAAAGTTTGTAATATTGATTCTAAAACTACTACTGGAAGCACTTTTAATCCATCGAGGAAGCATTTTGAGAAATAATGAGGATGCCATAATTATTTCCATTATAAATTTGTTTCCGCTTTTTCACAATGTCTCCTTCTTCAAATTATGTAACACAATTTTCTTTTTTTTTATCATTTAAGATTTTATCCTTGCGATAAATCTTAAGAACTGTGATTTATATTCTCATTTTTCTATTTTGTTTTAAGCCCCCACAATGTCTTTAAAAGAGAATATTTTGAATAATTGAAAAATTGCACAATTCGTTTTTTATTATTTTCGCTTTAATATTGATATAATTCTTACAAAATTGTTTGAATTTTAATCCCACAATGTAAATTTTCTACATTCCTCGACCTTAATTACGTGAATTGATAGAAATGAGTACATAAAGAATAGGAAAGTAATTTTGAATATTAATTTCTAAGTTAAATATTATTGATTAAAATTGTAATTGCTTATTTCAATTTCTTTACAAAATTTTTCCTTATTTCGAATTAAAATATGATAGATATTATTTAGATTAATTTTTAAAAAAGCAAAAGCATGAAGGATGAATAACCGTGTTTAGTGTTATGAAATAATGCTTGAAGTTATTTCTGCATTAACAACCGTGTATTTTCTTTCCAGGAATCTAAAAGGTCCACATCAAAGGTTTGGTAGTATTTAATATTATCAAATTTACATCTACAGCAGTTGTTTCGATTCAAGTGGAGACTTCAAATTACCCGACCCCAATTTTAAAGATGGTACAGAGAAACGAAACCTTTAAATTGCAGGACCTGGATACCATTTCATTTGCAAATATATCCTGATTTTCACTACATGTATTGAATATCTTCTTTACCAAACATTGTTTTTCCTATTGAAATAACTTAACTTTGATTTTAAATGACTTCCCATGATGGTTTATACATTTCCATCTCTCAATATTTTTGCTTCTAATATTATGATACCACTTGTGTAAAGAAAATTCTGATGTTCAACGAATGTAAATTTTTCACCAATATAAGCCTTGAATTAGGGAGATTTCATTTAGTTTAAGGATTCCATGATATTTGACACAAGAGTTTAAAAGATTGCGAGCTAAGCAGATCATTTTGATAAATTTAAAGAAATACCTTTGATATTATAAGATTTTTTATATGTTTCCACATTCCTTATTCTCTAGATTTCTTTCAACTATTCGCTCCACAAGCGACCTTCATTACCTACGGATTATTACAATTAATCTTAATGAAAGATATTTCATTTAAGAATTTCTCTCCAATACAGTATACGTAAATAGATCAAATATCTTTGCCTTATTTATTATTAAACTGAATAAATGGATCAAGTATATAAAATGTCCGAAAATCGGAAGTTTGCCGTATCATGTCTTTGACGTCAATCATACAAAGTAGAAAATGGGACGGAATTTGTATTCTGAAGCTATATTTTTTCAAATCCAAAAAGCATAAAATTAGTTTTAAAATTGAAACGATGCTTTTTAGTGCTTCAAGTTTTCTTTTAAGATAGCTTAAATTCCTATAAGTTTGAGATTTTGAAAAATAAATGCCAAAATACATTATTGCAAGATTATATTATCACACAAAAAAGCAAAATTCAATAAGCAATGAGAAATCATTAATTTATGATAATGTTCATTATGATTACGGCAATCAACGAGAATGCTCTTACCGAAGCCCGGCCAGTCTGAGAAAATAAGTAGTAATAAATTGATTATTATGAATCAATTATTGTATGCCAATATGGTATTCTCTGGAATCTAATAACCCTCTAAAGTAGAGTATCATATTCTCTAATAGATTAATTGATTAATAGAATTCTTTCTACGTGATAAAAATGTTTGTATATTTTTTGACCATCACATGCTAACAATTTCATTACCGATTTTTTTGAAAAAAGCTGTTTGTTTTGCAAACAAGTCGTAATTAATTCGAATGTGATATGTTTGATTTCTCATTGCTCAAGAACCCTTTCAGTTTTCTGGAACATCCACCAGTACATCGCTGATATGTAAATATATGATCCAGTACATCAAGTTGAAGCACACAAAACACACAGGGAATACAACTCGGGAGTATTTGTCGATGTCGCTTGGTGTCACTCCACACAATGTACTGGGTAGGTTGAGTTGAGGCACTTCCACGTTTTGGGCTGAGGCGGAACGGCTAATGGAGGCAGCATAGGCGCGAGGATCCACCAACTTCAATCGGACTTCCTGTGCAAAAAATAACACATTGAAAACGAATATTTCAAAATCAACACAACTGCTATGAAATAACTTATTATTACTTATAAATAACTTATGTCTTAAAACGACTTTTTGGGTGGCTAACGAACTGAAATCATATTAGAAAAATTTTTTCCATTCTATTCGAGCTTTTAGTAAAACTATTCCGGCAAGCTTTCAATGAAATTATTTTAAAAATTTTTAATTTATTACTTGCCTTTCTAAAACTTCTGATCCTTATTAAAATAATATTTAATCATTGAGATACGAATTATGATTCTTCCAATATCAATAAAGTTAATTCATAATATAATACAAATGTCAAATTTCTGGAGCAGCGGGGAAAGGCAAGTTAAACTTAAATTTTCTATATAAACGATGAGTTTATCAACATTTTACCTAAGAATGTATTGAATAAAAATGAAATCAATAAATAATAATTAAAAGTAAATAACGATTAAAAATTTAATTTTATAAACTTTCATAAAAATGTCAGTTGTGCAATAACTAAACTAGATGCAATCAACATTGGGACTATAGAATATAAAATTTGTTAACATAATATTAAACTTATTAAGGAATATCAAGAAACTGGAAAACATCACATGGAGTCATGCGGATGTTATCAAACACAATCATGCACAACTCACATACAAATAAACTATGCTCGTAACAGATTTCATTTCGAAAATAACGGGCAGTAATATTTTATTTTCTTAAACA
Source organism: Argiope aurantia (assembly GCA_026543865.1). Classification (NCBI taxonomy): domain Eukaryota; kingdom Metazoa; phylum Arthropoda; class Arachnida; order Araneae; family Araneidae; genus Argiope; species Argiope aurantia. The sequence goes on along the minus strand of JAPMOR010096416.1, from coordinate 2,616,132 downwards.
GGAAGTTTTCAAAAAACATGCAGTATGTTACAATAAAATTTTCAGTACCACTCATGATCGATTTGATATAAAAATCTTTCATTTCGAGCTTATAAGAAAACTGGAAAGGTTTACAAATTTGTCATCTTATTTTCCACGGTACATATATGCATTGCCCATCCAAATGAATTCCTATGAAATATAAAATAATCACCATCATTTTCCTTTCATAAATAGTTTCCGATATAGAAATGGGAATTATTTTGTAAAGATTTCTAGATACTGTTGGAGATGGATAATCTTTTGGATCAGCTATTGATTGTATTGGAAAATCGATGTTTTCCTAATATTAAAAATCTTTTAAATTAAGATTGAGATTGATTTGGCATTTAAAACTATTATATTCATGAATTCAAAACATTCAAGACTACGTTCAAGTTTTAAGAATTCAGATCGATAGTTTATTGTGAAGCTCCATCTGATTTAGAGGAATAAGTCTTATTGGATATTACTAGCAAGACCAAAGAACCAAATTTCAGATTTGCTCCAACGCTTTAGTTCCGTCCAAAAGACGACACGAATAACAAAATGATAAGTGTAGTTAATATATAATGCGCAGTTAAAATGAATTTTTTTAGGCGGCTTTTAGAAATAAGAGTAAACATGGAATTTTTCATTGCTGCTAAACTCAAATTGTAAAATCAATCATCAGGTGAAATCATCTTAAAAAACAATTTATTTATTATTTATTAATGAAGCAGTCTTTGGTTATGTAAAATGTCAAGATATTGTAAGGAAAAACAATAGCTCTGCTTAAAATTCACTTGCAACTTAATTATTCATTTTTTATTGCTATGATACAGTCATTTTCAATGTGTGCTTTCACAATTCTCCTAGCAAGAATAAAAAATAGCCTTTTTTTATTTTAAAAAAGTGATCCTTTTTCATCTATAAGAACCCCTTATTTTATAATTTTGATAATATCGAGAAGCAGAGACTGTTAAAAAATTACTTTCTTTTTAATTCCAGAAATATAGCTTTCGAACAAATATAGACGAATAATTTACTTGGTTTTGAATAATAGCAAATGAATAATTTTTTTTTATTTTTTTATTTTTTGAATGAAATTTTTTGAAAAGACATTTCTTGACCTCAATATTTCCAAACTCAATTTTATTTATGATATTTGATTTGATGCTTGAAAAATATGTGCCATTTTCTTTCTTGAAGATAAATCTTTACTTTCACTCATGAATAGGACAAAAGAAAAGAGAAATCGATCTTTTGATTATCATTTTCTTAAGAAGCAGACTCCGGATTCTAATCAATAATAAATCGAATTAAGCCAGTGGAAGAGATAAGATAATTAAAAAGTTATCTTATTAGATATAAGCAATTGAGTAGCTTACTTTTAGAAGGAGTTTTTTTTTTTTAGTTTGCCTGGAAAGAATTTCTTTTAAATTGGATTAAGGACCCTTAACATTCCGTTTTCTTCAATTCGACAGAGTTGTTCTTAAATTTATAGGCTCAGTGGTAATAAAAAAGGAGATATAAATATTCATTTATTATTTCTTATATTTCAGTTTCCGAATTTGCGAGTTATAACAGGCTGATAAGGAAATTACTAAGTAGTAGGAAGTAATATTAGTAGAATATAGGACACTTTTAAGATACAAAAAATAGTGTACCAAGAATAATTTATGTACTTATTGGAAATATAGGACGATACGGTTTATAATTCTAATTTTCTCGTAAAAAATTCAATTCAGCTTTTAATTTTTAAAATGCATTCAATCTGAAGAACTCATAAAAATACTTTTGCGATAATTATTCATTGGTATGCTTATTTCCAACTTATTTGATTCTGTGCACCAGTTCATTTTTTTGCAAATTTCTTGAGAAAAAACATACGTAAATGAGTGAATTTCACACACTATTATTTCTTATAAACTGGTGTCATCTCCAATGAAAAAAAATCTCCTTTTAAAGTAAATTGCCTTTATTAGCCACAAAAATATTCTAATTTTGGTGAAGTAATCATTTCAAGAATTTCTCCCTTCTCGCAGTCTGTTGGATACTCAAATATTTGGAATCATTCTGATTGTTTGTTCTGCGAAACTGAAATCAATAGTTTTTCAAAGATCTTGTAGTCAATAACTGCCTAAATTATATCTTTGAAATGAATGGCAGATGAAATTCAGAATATTGTTCGAGATGAAATTTCTCAAAATCAAAAGTGCTTTGTTAAAATATTTATATAAGGGAATGTTTAGACATAATTTTTCTTCAGTTAATTATTTATTTTTAAAAATGAGTTTTTGTTCCAAGTCAAACTGAGTGTCATAGAAAAATGAAAAAGAGTTTATATGATAAGAAACACAAAGCACATGATACAAATGCTGAAATCTGCTTACTTATTCTAAAACATTACTTTTCAAGCACCAAAATTTAGTTCTGTCAGTCAATGCACAGACAAAATAGATAATTTTTGCTTTTGGGGGTGTGAATGTGATATAAAAGTGCTAAATAAACGCAAAACAGCGAAGAAGTTTTCATGCAACATAAACAACAGATTTAGATTAATAATTGAAATTGCATTAAAAGATACATATAAAATAATTGAAATAATACAGCAGTTTGAAACTCACCTGTATTCAAGTCGACTGTTTTTCTGGCTTGCATCTTCCATGAAGATCTTTATTATTTTCAAAGTCGATCCTTAAAGCTGTTGCATATAAATAATTGTGAAACTAACTGAACAAAAATCTTAGAAAGAGCGTAAAGAGGAGAGAGAAGAAAAAGCAGACAGAAAAAATATTAATTAACGCAACTCAGCATCGGTGAATGCTATAGTTAAAAACTGAAAAAAGCAGTGCTATTAAAATGTGCTGGGGAGAGTAGCCTCACTTTGGAGCACAGAAAATACACCAAGAAACACGGTTCTTTTTCCAATCAAATAAGTCATAGAAGAATTATTGAACAACGTGCTCTTGATAACTAATTTCTACGAAGTGAAAGGTTCGAAGTTAGTACTCAATGTAAATGAGCTAAATTCATTATAATAATTCACATTTATAACATATACAGAAACAATATACAGAACTAAATTTATTATAACAACAGAACAATTTATTATAACAATTATATCGGACGGATATTTTAGTGTTCTCTGTTATTGATCGTAGATACCAGAGTTTAGTACTTTATTGTATCTTTAATGAGTTATAATATTCAAAAATGATCTTAAATTACTCAGACGCAGATTACAAATATACATATAAATAAAGAACACATAGCAAAAGCTATTCATTTCTTTATTAAACAGAAAGTTAAAACTGACTGTATTTCAATACGTGGAAAAAATTCAACAACGATTATACATCAGAAAAAAAAGAATTTTAGTACAAAATATTTTATGCACACAACCATAAATACTTGAAAATATGTTCTTTATTTAATATTTTTTATAATAATGTTCTATTCATTAGTTTAAAATGCTCGTTGCTCAATAGTTCTAGATTAAAATATAGAATAATCAAGGCAATTGTATTTTAAAGCAAACCTTCAAATAATTTATAATTGGATACATAAAACCTAAGAATTAATAATAGATTATTGCAGAAAACTAGTGATATAAAGTCATGCATGGTTTTATCAAGGAATGTCATCAAGACATCAAGGAGATATTTCATTAAGGAATTTGAATAGTATAGAAATTTTTACAAGGAATTTCCACTGGTTCTCTTCGTTCATCAAGTGACTAAAGTAGCAGTTTGACTGGTTTCAGACTTCGTCATGCACTCAAAGTCAGCAAAAAAACAACAACATGAAAGACTTTTTCAAAGGTTATTTTTTAAGGGTGCTTCGGTAAATATTGTTAAGATTGTAGTGAATAGCTTATAAGCCAGTTAACAGCTACGCTACACGAGCAATTGCTTTTGAATCGTGGTCATGTTACTGGGATGCGAATCACTAGGCTCTGTTTCTATCTTGGCGCATCTCAAACCAGCTACATTGGTGACCTCGGACGATGAACCTTCAACCTTCGTACAGCTGTTGTGGCGCCATCTACCCACAGCAAAACCAAAGTCGTCAGACTCACTTGATGCAGCAAAAGCATCAGCAACCACTCACCCACACACGATCGCCGCTACTCAGATGGGTACAGGCACATAAGACTCAACAGCTATTACATCACCACTCAACGGTCATATCGTTCGACTCACTGGAGGGAGAGTCTATAGTGAATAGCTTATAAGCCAGTTAACAGCTACGCTACACACGCAATTGCTTTTGTATCGTGGTCATGTTACTGGGCTGCGAACCACAAGATCCCAGATTCTAACCTCATCACAATCTGCTACAAGATCATTTAGACAAGATATTCAGAAATAGGCAAGTTCTCTTTCTTTATTTTTAACTTTATTTTCGATCCCGGACACTACAGTGCGGGGTTTCTCTTTGTGATTAATCTCAATTTTGCATGATTGTTAAGAAACTGCTTAGCAAAATCTCTTATCAAAGAATATTTTTACATTTTTAATTACATATCCCCCAAGGGACTGATACATTTTTATAGGTTATAGATGCGGTTCTTAAATATTAATTGCTGTCTTGATAATATTAATTGTGTTGATAAATCATATTAACGGACGATGCCATATTCTGACAGTGATTACCATTTCTTACCAGGAAAAAATAAGTAATGTCTATCATCTAATTATATTTTCTAAAAAAATAGTCTTTATAGTCCCGTTAACAGTGAAATTCTGAAAGTAATATAGGATAAGACAACAGAAGTTTACTAACGAATTTAAAATTTTTAAGTCTTGGTGAAATTTTTAATAATCTATAATCTACGGAATGATGTGACATCTTTATTGGTATTCACAGGATTTATTTCATATCTATTATTCCTAAGAATGAAGATAATGAGGTTATTACTATGCGACACGATACATTGTAATGTGAAAATAACGACAAGGCATGTACTCGAATGAATTATTATGTTTATCATATCGATTCTGATTCTTTTGAAGAGTTTGGACACAGACATTTTGATTATTCTTGAAGGCTTCATGGAAATCTTCGCACTTTTTTGAAGCTGTCGTGCAAGTCAGCTTAGGATTCATTAAATACACCATTTTTTTACTCTGCAATGCCGTTACAATCCTGCAAAGTGATATCTCGGTTATTTAAGTTACTCTCTCTGGTAATTTAGCTCACTTTATCAAACTGGGTGCATTTTCTCGGGGAATATCAACGGAGAATATTTTCTAAGAATTAGAAAATATTCCATTTGAATGTAAAGCATATCGACAAAATTGACCCAAACTAATTATATATACTTCGAAAAATTACAAAACGGGGAAATCAGAAGTTTCTTTATTCCTTCCAAACAGAGGGCTGCAACAGTTACAACTACTTGGAAAAATAATCTAGCAACAGAACTTCACCATATTTCGATTGGATTTTTAAAACTACTAATTGTTGGGACATCGTAATAAAAGGTATGTATTGCTTGTTGTGGAAAAATTAACTAAAACTTGTTGGACCCCCCCCCCTTTTGCAAAAGAAGATACTTGGCGGATAAAAAAAATAAAGAAGAAACAATTATAAATAACAATTATGTTGTTTTTATTTATTCTAATAGCAGCGAGGATAATAAGGAAAATGATGGGGAAGCTGATTTATAAAAGTGGAAATTATTATAAAAGTAGAAGAAATCATTTTGTATTATTTTTCTTATATTATGCAAATAGTTTTGTCTGAACGGTCTAGCAAAAATAATAGGAATACTTTAACAAAGTACTCTTTAAACACATCAGTTCTGATAAAATAAAGGCCTTTTTTCAGATTTTTACTGACTTTGAGCGTGTTGCACATCGAATGACAATGGCTGTCAACAATAAGACTGCTATGCTGGTCATTTGACGCATAAGCCATACATCTGAATCTCCGACCCTCCCGAAGGCACACGGATTTAAACCATAAAACTGAATGACTGGACCGCCGCAAAAGCAACACTGGCGGGAACTGTGGTTGAACCCTAAGGGACATCACCGGCCACGGTACAACCCTCCCCGAAGGAAGTACGTCTCGTCATCGATGGGAGGAGTCAGATCCCCCACCTATTTGTGTACTCTTCAGTGTGGCGAGATCCAATCACTATGCCGGAAGCATCTCATCCTCATTTCGAGGTGCCCCCCTCCCCCTGGGGTTTAATTTGATGAATAAAAGAGACGAGATTAACTATACAATTTCCTTGATAAAATCATGACCGTGATTATTATAATGTTCGATTCGACGTTTATTTTGGCTTACGAAATGAATTACACATTTAAAATCTACTGAAATACATACCCGGAACTTAACTGTTCTGTTGTTTATCATCTATCTGAGATTATACTATATATTTCGAAGCATTTTTACTCACAGAACTCGACATTTTTACCAAAATAATTAAAAAGAACATTTCAAAAATTTATTAGTTCATGGTTACAGTCTTTCAATTTCATCTAATAAATTGAAGCTCAATATAAGAATGAGACAACTTTATAAATTTCATATAACAAATTTCACTACAGAAACGTAAAGGATGTTAGGAAGCCCAAGTTCTAGAAATCCTACAAAAGTTATTTCTAAAAATATAATCAAAAATGTTTAATGACTTAATAAAGTAGTAACATTTCTTTTTTAACGAAATATTAAAAAGGAAATTAAGTTCCAAAAGCTTTCATTAAATAAATGCTAATTAAAGATTAACAAGATAAGGAAGAAAGATTAATTTCGAATGAAATTCAGTTTAAGTAATTCCAAGGTGGAATGACTACAAGAGATAGCTCAAGTTTTGGAAATATCAATTTATAGTAAGCAGGTTGCGGAATTGAAGAAATTAATAATGGAATATCATCACTTCATGTACAAATACTCTTTGTTTTTCTGACGCAATTTTCACTGAAAAAAAAGAGAGCTTTGGATAGTTCTGACGTCAGAGATACGAAATTGGACAATAGAATGAAGCAAAATAAAATGTCTGTTCTCGTTATGGAAAAATACCTAAGTAAATAAATTGGATTGCAAATGATATTATATTTGCATTCTTCCATCGTTCTTATATATAATTTGTTTTGTTCTTTGACTTGTCATTTAGAACTGTGCGATAGAGTCGCATCAAAATCATTTACTCGGTATTGAATAGTAACCACCATTCTCCATCTGAACGAAGTTGACTCATAAACTGCATATTTGTAAACTAACATTTTATCAAGCCAAACAGAAAGTGGAATTTTCGAAATTTTTAGATAGTTGATTCGTTTGATAAATATATACATTTTTGGATGCTTTTTTTAAAAATAGATTCTCCATGAAAGCATTTGATTGAGAAATTCATATACAACGTAACTAAATGAAATAAGTCAAGTCATTTTTTAGTTTTGAATCGTATTGATGACGAAGACAAACCTGAAAGTAGTTTCATGAATAAAGCTAACACTACTTTATCCTAAAATACTAACAGTTGGAATTCAAAACGAATGACCGTTTTGATAACGGTATATCGAAATATAATAAACGAAAACAACTTTTGAAAATATTGATTCAAGAACACTTCATTTATTTTTAAAAGAATATTCTCAATTTGAAATTTAAAAGAAAATATTTTCTCGATTTCTAAAGATGGCTAAGACGTTTGTTCATAGACTTTTATAGTCTGATTTCGAGGATTTAGTTTCCATTCGTATAACTTCTTAAATGTTAATGCGAATGAGGATAAAGAATTTCTTTCTCTCTAACAATTCATTTTTTTTCGTTTCTAAAAGTGAAGAATTCAGGATTGAGATATTTTTTCGCCTCAATTTTCTTCTTCGTTTTGATTCCTTATTCGAATCAATACAAAAACTGAGAATTTTGAAAATGAAAAAAGACATCGCTATATATACATTTCGACAGGTTTTCCCGCCTGACCATGAGCCAAGTGCTAATGTAATAATTGATGATAATAACTAAAAATCAAAATATTGCATTGTTTTGTTTAAACAATTTCAAGAACAGAAATATGAAGAAGAAAAAATCAAATTATCATGAGAATCAAAACAAAGTTAATATAAAAATCGAAAAAATCAGTAGATAAACTCTCAAATACAGATATTTTCAGAAACATTTTTCTTATTGGACGTCATCTCTTTATTTCTTTCATTTTTTCATCATATGTTATTATAAAAGCAGTCTGTACAGCAAAGTTTAAGAGATAATAATGTCTTATGTTATTTGAAAGGAAGTCTTATTGTTTGTGATGCTACAAAAATGAATGTTTGAATGTAATGGCGTCATTGAAAATCAATGTTAAGTGTAATTGGAGAAAGAACCTTTTTAAAAATGAATACTTTCAAGTGATGACTTCAATGAATTCCAAATACAATGGAAATAAACTTAAAATCAAAATGCAGAAGCTTTCGTCGTCTGGAGTAAATACATCGAGAAAAGTTAGTTTTTGTAATAGCCTGCTTTTTTTTCCATTTATCTAGCTTGCTTTAGTTGCAGTTGCAATATTTCAATCGACAGAAATATTTTTCACTCACAGTAAGCTAGAGTTTGGAAATTTTACACTTTTAATGGCAATTCCTTAGAATTGACTTATCAATCAATTGATTATTTTAACTCCATACAGCTGGCACAATCTAAGAAGCCATTTGAGAGAAAAAAAGCATATTTCATAATATTTATAACAATTAATTATAAATTAAAGAAAAAAAGAAAATATTTAAAATGAGAAATTTTAGCTTTTTAGTACACTAATAAAAGTTTGTTGTGAAAATTATTTTTACCACAATTATTTCAATTTCCTTTTCCCAAATCCAAAACAATCAAACTATTGAAACCTAAGTTGCTCTTCAAGTATGAAGTATGTTTGCACGAAATCTTTCTCGATATCAGTTATGGTCCAGAACATTTTGATTCAATCCTTCAAAAGGAAAAAAAAGTTTTTTTTTCCAAGTAGAAGATCTGACAAGGCATATAGAATTGACCAATAAAATGCCACTTAGCGAGTGAAAACCCCCGAAGAATAAAGCTCGGATCAAATTTATAGCTGCTAAACTTTCTTTAATATTCAGACAATACATCAGACTATAAGTATCATAAAACTAGCAGAAACACTTTTACAGTCGGAAATAGAGAATTCCAAACGTAACTAGATGGAGAGGAGGTCAATTACAAAATCGCACTATTATTATTACATAGAGAAGATTTCTTGCATTTATAGGATTACTTGGACACTACTAGAATGTTTTTAGTACTCAGAAGTGAGCATTTTTCTACTTAAGTATAGTCCCGGATGGAGCAAATCTTCGAAATGAAATCGAAAATCAAATTCAAAAATCAAACAATTTTATAAAGAGCAGAACTGTCACATGGAGATAAGAAAATACAGCCGAACATTAATTAACATTAATTATTTAATAAAACATTTCTTTCAGAAGCTTCAGCGGAATTCATATTTAAATAAAGTTACCTTTTACGCATGAAGAAATTTTATGGATATAAAAGATTTGAATATGATGACACAAAGTTCCCAAATTTATTTAAATTGTTGACAGAAAAGTTGGTGAATTGTATTTAAAATACAGATGCTTACTTTGAATGAAATTCGTCAATTTTGAATTTTGATTTTCTATGACATAATGAGAATTTAAAATTTCAGCATTAAATTAACTGGTCCGCAGTTGTATGCGATTGTTATATTTCAAGGATATGCGAGTTAATTTAGAA
>JAPMOR010096416.1:2554726-2603450 GCA_026543865.1 Argiope aurantia | reverse complement strand
TTTTCTTTAATTTCAGTAACTTAGTTAGTAATTTTCAGTTAATTTAGTATTATGAAACATGCTTGAGCAATATGGATATTATCAATTTTATCATAATATCTTTTATTCATTGTAAAATTAATCTTGTTTTAAAATATTCAAATTTCCTATTTTTCCTTAATTCCAGATACAGCATATATAAAATAAACAAGAATTAGCATTCACAAAATAATTACAGACAAAAATTGAGTCATTTTAATATCACACACAACTGACTTTCTTCTACTAGGATAAGTGAAAAATTTTACTTGCAGTTGCATTAATTGCATTAAAGCCAAAAATTTTAAGATAATAATGTTTCCAAATCAATTTTTTTGGGAATGAAAATCTTTTCTGGGAATCATTCTTTACTAAATAAGAAATGAACTTAACACTCTCATAAAATTCAATCAATCAAAACTACTTTTGAAAATTAGATAAAAGAGAAATGGGTTTCTTCCAAGAAATAAGAGTAGTTTTCGTTCCAGAAGAAAGAAGATAATTCATAATATTCGCTCCTCCGAATATGATGGCTTCCGAAAAATCTGAATTTATTTTGGAAAAGAAAAAAAGCACTTCTTTACTTACAAATGATTTGATATTTTAGTTTAAAGTAAATGAAAAAAAAAATCGATTTTTGGAAAAAATATCGATATTTTTAAATTCAGTATTCTTAATCACTCCCTGTTAGCTTATTGAAGAAGTAGTCTTCGTCTATCAGCAAGTTTTATAAAATCCGAAATAATTTATATGAAATTTTATTCACAGAAGCAGTTTTCTGTTAATTAATCCTGTAAATACTCCTTTTAAATGTATTGCATTCTTATTTTTAATAAATGTCATTTCCAGGAATTAGTGATGTATGTTACAAAAAACATTAAGGTTGGATTTAAGTACTGTATGAATACTGAAGAGAAATAGTAAACTCCGCAAGAGACTTTGCAAGAACATTTCAAAGATGATTGACTTCATAACAAATAAATGAGCAAAAAGAAAGTACATGACCTCATGGAAAAGAAAGTATTCATCAATATTTTCTCTAAAACATATAGTCATGAATAATTTCATAGAGTTGAATAGCTTTTCCTCATACCTAAACCAATAGCTTTGAAAAAGAACAAAGCTATAAAAATAATCTGCAAGAAGATGAGAACTTAAGCTTCTAAAAGGAATTATTTGGAAGTAAGGCACTTAAAATATTTAAAATAGGATTTTTTAAAATTACCGCTGGAACGACTATCATCTTCGCTCTAGCATACCATTATTATCTTGATATTATATTTGAATATTTTTTAAAAATCACATTCGACGTTTTCATCCCCACGATAAGAAAATTACTCCTCATTAGGTTGAGTCTCATTAGTGGAACTTCTTGAAAAGATATTTAAAGGATATTTCCACCTGAGCTGTCTCTTATTTTTGTAGGAAAAATAAGCATCTGTTCCTACATACGTTAGTAAAGGGAATCTTGTGCTTTTTTTAGTCTTCATTGAATTAAATTTTCAGATATCCATATTTCGATCTTTTGTTCTCATTGTGAAATTTTTATTTGAATTAGAAAGCTTAAAGATCATGTCTTTAATTAGTTTCTGTGTCCTAATTTAGAGTTAAATTTTATATTTTCTGAATGTAGTTTTCAAGATGCTCTCTTTCGTTTAAAGAAAAGGCATGAAATACTGTTAACAGGAATTTCCTTATTTCAAGAGAAATAATTCTTTAATTTGTCGAGAAATGAAGAAAAATCTATTATTCATTCACAACATTGAGGAGTGGAATCTGTCGTGCAAAAAAGAATGAAGAGAAAAATTTATTCCAGCAAATTTCTAGAAAATGGAAAGTAATGCTTTAAATACTTCTGAAGTTAAAAACATTACGTAACCAAATAGCTTCTTGAGAAATAACTGGGAATCCGGCATTTATTAGTAAATTGTAAACTTTCTTGGCTAACAAGAATAAAGACAAGTATTTATTATTTTCAAAGAAATATGTTAAATAGTGCGAATATTGTTAGGGGTTGATATATTGAATAACACAACTTTAGAAATCGAAACTACCATCGTTCGTATAAGGACAATTTGAAAAATTTATCTGATTTACAATTCATTCGATTCTTGCAATGATTATGCATACTTTTAGAATTTATTTTGCAATACATGAAAAAATGCCCTGAAATCAGAGAATTTTGTTTTGTTTGCGATTACATTCATTGGAATGTCATTTATTTGAAAAGAAGAATGGCTCTCCTCCATTTTAGTTGGAGATGACCAAATTTTGTTTGGACTGTTTTTTTATACTCAATAAAATTTAAAACATACCTGGAATTAAGAAAGTTAGAGTGGTATACGACTCTCTTACACTCACTGTTTAGATTGACATGATTTGAAACTTTTGGGGCGAACTTGTTCTGTTCTGTTTTTATCACTGATTCTATTTACTCATTCACAAAAAGAGAGACTAGATTTTGATAGGTTTTGAAAATTTACAGCTATTTTCAATACAGCTATACTAAACTAGATTCTTCAAGCAATCCTAAACATCACAAAATTTAATTTTGGAGAAAATGAATTACCTTATAATTTCTTTTAAATTGATTCATTCCTTCCAATCAAATGGATAAAAAATGCATTTGCCTTCATGCCAATATTTTTTTAAAAAATACAATACAATACAATTATTGCCAATGAGCTGCAGTTTTAAGGTAACTGCAGCTCATTGGCAATAAAATATCCGATATATAATCAAGAACTCTTACCAGTTAAAACAGTAGACGTATAATGTATATAGTTGCACAGAAAAGTGAACTTAATCAATGCAGTTTTAATGTTTGCCTCCTCCTTTTGTGGTACTTTTATAATAACGGATGCACATATGCATTTGCTAGAAAAAGGGTCTTTAAGAAGTAATGATCAGTCAAAGACTCTTTCTATCTTCAAATGAAAGAAAAAAAAAGAACTGGCGTTAAATGAGTCTTATTTGAATAATTCTGTTTCCAAATGATGGAATCAATCAATCAATTGCTCAAAATGGATTAGATATAAAATGAAAAAAGATCAGTTTTCGAATATCAAATGATAGTTGAACTAAATATGCGTAATAAAAGTAAAAACAATCCTTTGGCTTGTATTTTCAATTTGAAAGAATACATTAAAAAAAAAGGGAACTGGTCCCTTAGGTAGAACCAAAGAACTATTTCTGAAGGTACACCGAATCATAAATATATGCTTTGTTTATGTTCAAAAATATTCTTGTTAAGACGAATAGAAACGTCATGGCAGAATTCTGTAAATGAAAAATTCTGCAAACGACTTTTATCTAAAATATTTAGTGTCTTGTGTTAATTCTGAAAACATCTGCATTTGCATTTCAATCCATTCATATGTAATAATTATCTGAAAATCCATTTGAAATGATTGACTAAATGAATCTAGTTCGATAGAGAATTTTCAGAACATTAAATGGGTCATTCTAGAGTACAAAATGAAAGACGAAGGAAGGAAGCAGAAAAAAAAATCTAGTAGTATATTTCAATCAATTTCCCATCCGAAATTGTGTTCCAGAATGAGAAGCGCAAAGAAGGTAAAAGAGAAAATAAATTCAATTTATCTAATCCTACCTCAAAAAGTAATTGCTCTTTGATCTGTCACGATTCATTTTGTCTTCAGTCACTTTTGAGCGAGAGAGAAAGAGCAAGGTAATGAAAAGAAAACGGAGGGACAAAATGGCTCAGCTGCAATGCGCACCATTTTTGTAGGAGTGAAAATGAGGAAAAAAAAAAGCTTGGAAAAATTGTCTTGACTGGAATTGCGAAGGTTAAGCTTAATGGATCTCAAAAGGGTAACGCATAATACAGTACGTGACAGAAGGGAACTCCTGTGGAAATCTTTGGCCCTTTCACATCTACCTACTACAGCACGTATCTATAAGAAATGGAAAAGCCACGCAGATCATTTGAAGAAAACATATGCTTCAGAGCAAACATAAGGAGAAATGAAAAAGGTTGTTGGGATCGTGCCTGCATGCAACTTCGAGGCTGTTTCAAACGATACCTGCTTTTCTGAATGCATTTTTCGATGCATGGATTTTTAATCAGAAGCAATTGCGAAGCTCTCAATGAAAAGAATTTGAAATGGCGCATTTGTGCTTGTTACATTTGTAAAGGTTATTGAAGTACGAAAATGGACCCTTTAAAAATGTTTTTGATAATAGTTTTGCAAATATTGAGAGCGAATGCATTAAAACATACCGAGTTTTTATTAGTGAGAGAGAATAAGCTTTGATTTTTTAAAAAATTATTATTTAGTATTATAAGTCGAAAAATACGCTTTTTGTTTATGGATCACTAATACCATTTTTTTCGCAACATGCATATTTCGAACTTTTTTAAATATTAAGAATATGAAAATGAATTTCAAACGAAAAATAACCAGAATACTAATTATTTATTGATTGTGTTTACGCTCCTAATTTACGTCAGCCACTAGTTTCTATTCCATTCCGGTTTTGTGAATGACATAACATATCTTTCAATCACGTAAGCGAAATAATAAATACAGAAAAATGGAGAATCTTATATTTGAACTCATCAAAGATGATTTGAATACACACTATTTCTAAAAGTACTTCGCAAATTGACTATAGTCTGATAATTGCTTAACTAGGTAGTGGAAAGCTTTGCGCAAATCCAAGGTCCTTTATTTTTAAGGGAACAAACAAGTAACCATAGACTTTTAATCGATTTAAATTAAAGCAGAATTCCAACGAGGAAATAACCGTTAAATTATCAGTATCTTAATTTAGAATTTATTATTTTTAAAGAAAGTCAAGTCAAAAAAAGGTTCTAATTTATGTAACGAAGTTGAGCTTTGCAACCATAAAAACTTCGAAATCTCTTGTATTAAGTAAATTTTCTTTTTAAAAAAAACTAGTTTCTAGTTATTTTACAGAACAAACCGATATTTTATTTATAAATACTAATAGATGCTTTTAATTTTTTAAGTTTCTAATTGGTTCTTTTATAATTTCAGTTTATAATTGGGGAGAATAACTCAATCGGCAATGCGGGTAGAATTCTTTTCTAGGCAGAAAAATTGTTTCACGTGAGTTTGATATAAAAAAAAATGCTTTTCTCTTTTATCTCTTCTTTAAAGCTTCATATTAGGGTTTAATTTTCCTAATGCATTAATTCGTTAATGCAGAGAAAATGTGTCTGACGAAGCATTACATAATTTATATTTTAAGTTATAAATAGAGAAAAGTATAGAGTTTAGAGTTTTATCTTAATATTTTCGTATTCAGGAAAATGATGGAAAACGAATGAGAAATCTTTAGACAGAACGAAAATATTTTTCCCACCCTTCAAGCAACTCATCAATTTAGAAAATGGTTTTGAACTGATTAATGGCTATTGCGAATACTAGCTGATTTCGATCCACATTTAATGAAAATGGATTCGATCAAATTTCGCTCAAGGCGGAGTTATTAAATGACCGCTTCCTCATATCCAATTTTTGGAAAGTATTGTCTTATCCATTGCCTTTAATTAAAAAAAAAAAAAAAAAAAAAAGAACTGAAAAGATGAAAAAAAATTATACAGAATCTTTGTCTCAAGGCTACGTTTTTATTTTATAATAACTTTCGCTTAATGGCTTTCAGTTTACATGCAGCTCAGTTAATATTTCCTTAAGGTAAAGAGAGAATTTATATACATATTCAAACTCGTTACTTTTCTAAGATATTTGGATAACAATGAGAAGAATACTCTAAGAAATTAAAATTCCATATTGATTATTTACTCATCACGAGATCAGGTATCTAAGAACAGTGAGTATCAGTGAACACAAGGGAAACCATAACATATTACAGCTAGTTATAATTTTAACACAAAACTTCGGCATCTTTGGACTAAGAAATATACCAATAATCATTACCATACTATAATGTTTAGAAATACGCCAATGAAAAAATTTCAATTATGCAAATGAATCGACCTTAACAATTTCCTAATTTATAATAATTTATGATATTATAGCTAACTTTACAAAATATCGATATAAATAATTGGAAGATTATGCTCAAATTACTAATAGAATAATTGCTCGATTAGTTTACCATCTATTTCATTCGATTTTTTCCCTTTCAAGCCAGTATGCATCTTACTTACGAATAAAAAAAACCCGAATATTTTAACGTTTTTTTAGTACAGTATTTAAAGTAATTGGTTGTATTAAAACGAAGTAAAGTTTTATCCTTGAACCTAAACACATGGATGGCAGTTAAAAATATATCATGACGTTAATTTTTGGAAAAAATGCCCTGATAATTTAAAGACATGCTCTAAATCTCCTGATGAAATTTCTTATTTAATAATTTATACGTTGCTAAGTTTGTAGGAATGTTTTGATTTCATGAAAAAAAATTTAAAATGTATGGCTGCTACTCTTTTTGAATATTGGTGACTATATTTATATAAAAGAATAGGAAAAAAATTTTGTTTAAGGAATTGTTTTGCACGAACATTTTGAATTGAAATATTTTAAACTTATGTCAAGAATCTGTCTTTTTTTGTTTTTGTTCTGTATTGCAGAATTTCAGTTTCATTTTTGCTGTCTCGAATCGAGGAATCCTTACTTATATCTACTCATACAAACGCTATGGTATTGAAATGCCTCATTAACAAGAGACAGAAAAATTTTAAGTCATTTCATATGAATCCTACAAAATCATTACAAACAGTGCCGGATCTTTCTTTTTGTTTCATCTTTCAGTAAAAAAAAATAAATAGAGATTTCATTCAGGAAGACAAAGAACAATTATTATAATAAAATTAAAATAACTTCTTTAAAAATCCGTATTGTAATTCTCAATATATTCAAAATTTTGAAATTGATTATTATGTTTTTATATTAAAGTTACAACTAAAAGCATTAATCTACAAGATAATGCCAACAAGAAATATTGCAAACGATCCATGCACACATATATTATACTTGTTGAAAATTGTTACGAATCAACAAAAATAAAACGTGATAAAAAGAATTTTTCACTATTATGCAACAAAGCATTTACAGGCATAAGAATATTGAGTTTTATACAAAGTATTTCTGTATCATTTCATAACATTTTTTGCAGATACTTTTGCATTGAAAATAACAATAGGTATGCTCATCGCGCATTAATAAATTGTCACCTAAGTTATCAATGACTATATTTCAAACACAAAAGAAATGCCTTATATGCATTTTTAGTATAATAATCTGTTTGCAATGAATTGAAATAAGGTCTATAATACATTTCTTTGCTTACAGTTAAGAAGAGGATTCAAGTATCAGCTTGAAATTCTTGTCATTCTTTTATAGAAAACTGTTTCAATTGAATAATCAATACGCGGAACTTTTAAATAACATTCAAGTGGCTTAGTACCAGAAAGTAAAATTCAACTCGCAGTAAATGGGGTCATAATGAAAAAAATAGTGGTCGTTAACTAGATTAGAAGAGGGATGGTTAAGGAAATTTGTTCCACAGGTTATTTATGAATGCAAGAAAATCCTTTGAAGAATGAAAGTTTTATTTCGTTTCAGTTGTATGGAATCGGTCAGTTCTAAGATATCTTAAAATTTTAATCCTTAGGCCATGAAAATGTGTAATTATGAATTCAGTACACGAAATATAGAAATATTAGAAATCAAGAAACAATACCATATGAAATATTAATTTTTAATGCAGAGAGTATACGTATAGGTTAACATGCATATTTCATTCAGAATAAAAAGTAAGGCTTTTGAAATCCAATTGTTATTTAAATCTGAATAATTTTGAACTGCAAGAATTTTTTCCAATTACGTTTTTAGCACTTTTTAATGCTATATATAAGACGTTTTAGTTTTAAATCTTTGTATCTGAAATGACATGAAATTGTCTGAACATATAACTGAAATCCTTGTCGGTAGTTTGAACTATACATGACTCTTTTTCCATATCCTATCAACAATCATTTTATTGATGTGATATAAGGATTGATTATATCAGTGAGCATGCGTGGAAAACACGAAAGGCATCACAATAAAGATAATATCTTGAATATCATGCTTAAATTTACTGCATATCTCTTTAGCGCGTCATGCACTTCGGTTGTGACAGAATTAAGACTTGAATTTCCTAGCTGTTTTTTTTCTCTTGCGAATGTTCTTGTTCCTTGAAAATTAACTGAATTATTACCGTGTGTCATTCGAAACACCTTTTTTAACTACTGAATGTTAGTAAATTCAATGTTTAAAATTTTTTTTATGAATTATTCTTAATGGTTTTATATAGTCAAATATGAGGTCTGGGTTTATCTCACTGAGATGTATTAAATTCAAAAAATAAATTTATTAAATATATTAATTGGTACATTTAATTCTCAATTTTAAAAAATTCCACATTACTAAACTTGAAATTTTGGTTTAATCGATTGCCTCTTAGGTATACCTCGTCAGTATGCATCAAATGTAATCCTAAAACATTTAATTTATAAAAGGAAACTATTTTAAAAAAATAGGACCATATGTAGTATTTCATTTGAATCTATGAATGAAGCATTTTTTAA
This sequence comes from Argiope aurantia, assembly GCA_026543865.1. Lineage (NCBI taxonomy): Eukaryota > Metazoa > Arthropoda > Arachnida > Araneae > Araneidae > Argiope > Argiope aurantia. The sequence continues at coordinate 2,594,848 of JAPMOR010096416.1, read as the reverse complement.
AAATCTCTTTTGACATAAATATTGCAATTTCCCTAAAATTTTCGAGTGACTGTTTTGAAAAATACCAAGAAAAAGTAAAAATTGCTTACTTCATGTAAATAATTGGCATTTCTATGCAATTTAACTATCAATTTTAGCTGTCAAATTTTAATACTTTTTGCTTAGATAGGAATTTCTGAAACTTCAATATCGTTATGAATTTTACTAAAGTCTGCAGAGTTCAATTCCATGTTTTTGCCGTTAACAAATCGAAAAGTATGCAACAAACGTAAAATGTAACGTATGCAATAAACGTAAAATATAACGTATGCAACAAACTTAAAATGTAACGTATGCAACAAACAAATATAACGTATGCAACAAATGTAAAATGTAACGTATGCAACAAACAAATATAACGTATGCAAGAAACAAATCTAACGTATGCAACAACGTTTCTAAACAAAGTAAATTTTATGACATTCTCAACTATATTAGAACTATTTTCAAGCTAAACAAATTCTTCGAATTTACATAAAATAGAAAAGAGGTAATATGATACTTTTTAAGAATTATTTACAAATGTCCTAAAACTGAAATAGAAAACAAAAGAAGTAAATGTATGTGATTATTACTTTTTAACATTAGCAAATAAGTCAGCATATTTTTGAAAAATCAAATGAATATTTTGTTCATTTCATTATAAAAATTTTAGTTGTCTCAAACATTTCAAGGCTTACTTTGAGTTTTTGTGAAAAAAAAAAAGATAAATTATTATGGCCATGTGAAATGTTTATAAGGGAACTGTTTTTTTTTAATAGTAAAAGCTTTTTATTTAATTTTTAACTTTAAAATTAAACGTTACTTAGTAAGAGGACTCGAACGAGATGATAAGCATACGCATATTCGAATATAGTTGCAAAACTGTTTGTAAATATAAACTAAATATAAACTCTATAGGATTAAGTATACTCTATTTAGGATATACTTAATCATATGGCTTTACTGCATAAGCCTCAGAAAATTATAAGCACAAAAAAAATATTTTTTTATGCACGGGATTAGTTCGCTGCCATCAAAGGAAGCAAATGAGTAATTTTTTGTCAAATTCATAGCAGGAATTTAGAAATGCTTCATAATTTTCATTTCATACTTTAACTATTAGTGAAGAAAGGAAAGAATAATTATAAAACCAGCGTGAAATGATTGCAAAAATAGATTTGTTTTAAATATTATTTACTTATGTTTTTAAATTCAATGCTATTTAGTAAGGTAAGGGGACTAAAAAGAAACACATTCGAAGGTATAACTTTTCCGTTCCAAAAATGAATGATAAGTCAAAAATATGGATTCGGTGAGATGTAGAAATCATTGATGGAATCTGAAACCTTACAGAGTTTGAAGAGTTATTTCTCATATCATAAAATTCCAGAGCTATCCGATTAGATCAAAGATTTGCCGAAAACGTGTTTTTGTAATTAATATACTTGAAATGAATTTTCAAAATGAAGTCCAAAATATTTCCTCAAAGAATTCAAGGTCCATCCATCTTCTCCACGTTTTATGATACACTTTTGAAAAGAAGTAACATGAAAAAAATACGTTTGAACCAGTTATTAACTCAAGCTCAAACTCGAACATGTGCAGGAAGAACATTGCATAAATTCAAGAAAGATAATTATCAAATATGAATGTTAAAACCATTGGAAGAACACTTTCAAAAATAGAAAAATTGAACGTGGAACAAAAATAATTAATTCATAAGCTGATATTTCAAAATAAAACAGTATTAATCTCCTTGGGACAGCCCTCGGTGAAAATCAAGTATGAAAATATTATAATGAGGCTCAATCAATAATTACTAAGATTAAAGGTAAAGGAAATGTTTTTAGTACGTAAATGATAAAAATATCGCATTGAACAAAAAGATATCGAGGGAAAGATACATTACTGATGCAAAATGTTTGAGACATTATTATTGTTTCAAAACGAAGATAGTTAGGGAAAATTGCAATTATGATATAGAATGTCCGAAAAATTATTTTCAAAACGAAAGATATAGAATTTTTGCAATGAAGACAACAGTATAAGAAACGGAAAACAACATAGTTTTTTCCTATAAGCTATTCGATATCGTTCTTACAAATTAAAAATTTTTTCATCCTATTGATGAAATATTTATATCATTTGAAAGAAATAAGAATAATGATGCCATTACACTTTAGCATGTTCAATCATGATAACAATATTCCCTTCTTGAAGAGAATTTGAAATGAGCTTAGTTTTGTGACAATGAAAAATTACGTCATTGAGGTTTTCTCATGAATTATTAATATTGGTTTGGTTATATAACGTTTGCTAGCAATGGAATAGTTTTCAAAGAAAATATAAAATAAAAGGGCCATTTGGTTTCCGGCTGAAACTTATATGCAATTTTTATGCTACTATTTAAAAACTTTATGCCAGTTTTGATGCTATTTTTCTAAAACTGACTACCATTTTTCTATAACTATTTTAAAACTGTCTATTTAAACGAAGAAATATAAGCACTAAAGTTTTGGATAGAATTCTAACCTTCATACATATGTAACCTTTGAGTTCCTTATGTTTTATCTTAAGTATGAATAGTCAGATACATATTTTTATAAAAGAATTTACATTTATACTACTCTTTAAAATTTTCAGTGCATATCATTGCAAAATTATTTGTAGTGTTTAGTAGATTATGCATGATTGAAATACAAACAATCAAAGCGAATTAAGTTGATTATGATTCTTAAATCATTTAATTGAATTTTATTTGGATTAATATTATGAGATCCTAGCAACGAAGTACCTAGAACAACATAAGCTTTTTTTAATATATTTTTTTTCGTTTTCAGTTTTTCAACAATCAAAACCCATTGCTTATGATGGATGAAGATATTCATTTAGAAATTTATAATTTTTGGAGGACGTTTTATAGATCTGCATGATATCTTAGCGCTATTCAAAACATTTCCTGCTATCAGTTTAACACAAGTAAGAGGAATTTTTACTAAAACTTAAAAAAAAAATGATTTATTATAAAATTTGTTGTAAGTATTAAAAATGGGCTTTAACAACTGCTTTTTCAAAATTTAATTAACTTTTTAAAATTCACAGATGATATGGGACTAATGATTTTTTTGTAAAATAATTTTTGAAAATTTTGAAGTTTCATTCCCAAGTTTCGTGAAATCTCGAAATGATTATTCCTGACTCTTCCTCATTAAATTTAGCACTATTTTCATTACCTAAATTTATGTTAATGACTAACCACTAAAATGCGATGAATAATTTTTTAAATGGAAAATCGTGGCACTTGTTAGGAGTGCTTTACTGATAAAAAATATTTAATCCTTTATATTCTTTTTTATATTACAAGACACTCACAGCGTTTTCTCTAAAATTAGATATTATAATTTATAGTGCATCACAGCTAAAGGATTCAGTGCATCTATAATTTATTTTGAGATGCAAATTCTTAAATATTCTAATTTTCCTGAATACATGAGAGAATTTTAACATCACTTTTTAACAGTGCTCTTTACAAAAGATTTAAAAATGAATAAACTTTTTAAAATTTGTCCCATTCCTTCTTGCTTTTCTCATACTACTCTAAGCAACGGCTGTTCTAAGTGATCAATGCTGAATATCAATATATGGAGAGAAGGAACTCACCGGCTGTCCTCGCACGGCCGATTTGACCATGGTAACTTCAGCATTCCCTGGCAGAAGAACCGCCTCCGGAGGGGGGCACCTTTCGGGCCCCTCCGCAGCCGCGGCTGCCGCCACACATCTCTGTCGGTGTTCTTGAGCCATCTTTGCCATCTGCTGGTTCCTGGCCTTCCTCATACTTATTCTCTTTCCCAGGTAGCCAACCGTTGCATATTCTAACAAGGAAGCGAACACCATCACGAAGCAGGTTCCTAAGTAGACGTCAATACTTTTGACATACGAGATTTTGGGTAAGGCGGAGTTGGTACTGGACATAAGGGTGGTCATTGTGAGCACGGTGGTGACCCCCAGGGCTACTCGGGCAGGTGTAGCATTTCTGTGCAGCCAGAAAGACACCCATGAAATGATGACTATCAGCCCGGCTGGGATGTATATTTGGATTAAATAGTAGCCCATGCTCCGCACAAACTGAATCTCACACACTAATCTCGAATAGTTACCTGCAAAATGATTAAGAAAAAAAAAAAAAAAAACGTTAATACATTTTGTATGAAGGAATAAGTTTGAAAATATATAAAAGTGGATCAAATGAAAAAAGTTATAATTGGGTATAATTTTGAATAAATGTGATGGAAACGTTGCATGGAAGGAGAACGGAAGACAACTTTTATTGTGGAATAGGTTTTCTCTAAGTAATTGCATGGAACCACGTACAAGCACTGGTGATTGGCCAAAAGTCTGTTGTCATATCATCTACATCTGCATCATGTTAGCGACTAAAGAAGAACAGGATTCGTGTTTTAGTAGCAAAAGGCGAGAGATTGCATCGGGAAAGAATCGACTCCTGTTCAAAACTGGCATAAGCATTTTCAGATCCTTTGGAGAGGTCTTACTCCATGACAATGCCCGGTCACTTGCACACTTAAAAAGTTTGGGTAGACAGTGTTTAAACACCCACTACAGATCGATTATCATGTGACCGACATATTTGTTTCGCTTGAAAAAACATTGAAACGTCGCCTCTTTTATTCGGAAAATGGATACTGTTTGAAACTGCTTTCAGGCTCAGTCTAGGTTGAGCAAGAGCTTATGTAATTTTGATAATTATTTTTAATGAATAAATTATACAGATTTTTTTTCGCAGTTCCTAATTCATTTCCATTTGATACACTCTTATATTTTGAATTCGATCGCAATAAATCTTAATTATAGTAAAAATATGAAAATATAATTAAAAGTGGGGAAATTAATAGTGCTTATATTAAAAACAAATACAATTAAAAGTAGGCATGTACTATTACAAATTTTGAAAAATTGAAAGAGTTTTTATAGGAGAGCATTCACTTACCACAATGTAATCATGAGCATTGTTTTAAGAATTGAGAAGTTCTAATTGCATCACAATGAATTGTTTTAATAGGAATATATTTTTGAGGAATATAAATAACTCCTTCCGGTGTCTTTAGTTCTTTATGTTATAAAATTTCTAGTAAGATACGAAGAAAATGTCCAATAATAACAGAAAAATGTGTCAGTAAATCATGTGAAATAAGCTCTATGTTTATTATAAAATAATATTATGGACGAAGTTTAGCTAATAAAATGTTGGATCAGATATTTTAAGTTTAAATTCAAATATGCCTAAAAATCAAACAAAATTTAACAAGGTAATAGTAAACATTTGACATAATTAAGTTGCTTAATAGCAGGTAAGGAAATTTTTTATTCATTTCCATAGTGTGTCTTCGCAAAGCCAGACAGGGAAATTAATCTGACGAGAATCTTTTGCGCATGCGGTATAAAAGGTTGAGTTTTGAATGAAACTTTTATTCCTCATGCTAATTCTTCGTGTAGTCTTCGGTTTGGTTAGGATTTATTCTGCAGATGCATCAAAAAAAGGAAGATAATATTTATTATTGCTTCTTCATAAGTGATGAAAACGAGGAAAGGTTGCGAAACTGATTAAATGAGTTCATTGCGAAATTTTTCCTTTACGCTCATCAATTTTCTTTCATAAAACCTCGTCATGAAATAAGCCCACAGATAAATTATTATGTAGTCCTGATTTTTCAAGCGATGAAATTGTGGAATCAATGATAAACGATTCATGAAATCTTTTGACAATATCTCTGAAGCTATTACATATTTATTAAAAATCATAATCTAAGAAATAACATAATCTTACTACTGAAAATAGAGAAATAAGTTTATAAATCAAAAATGTAATATGTTAACATATTAATGTTTATTAAATTTTAATTAATGCTACTTTTTCTTAAAAACTATAATATGGCTGTGAAAATAAGGCTTATTTTAAAGCGATACAATTTTATATAAGAGCACCGCTGAAAGGCAAAAAAGGTAAGATAATAAAGAACGAACACATACCTGCTGTAATTTTGAAATATTTACAAGAAAATAAAAATCGTATAGTCTGTCAGTAAAATGCCCATTATTTAAGAATCGGATATTGTCTTTATTTTTTATTTATCCATTTATTCTTTGTAAAAATCAAGCTTTAAAGATCATTACAAATATTGGTTTTAATTTAGATTATATCATTTCAATATAAATCTTTCATTTATTTACAAAAAAATTAAATATTTTTTTATTCTCACAATATAAAATGTTCAGTATTTTATTAAGTAGAGTATTTTTTTCTTAGAAGAAAGTTGAATTCTATTTTGAAATGCGATTTCTAAAGATTTCTTACAAATAATTTATATTTTAATATTTTTCTCGCTTTTTCTTTTCTTTTCTCTTTTTGTCAAAATTTGACTATTAATAGCTAATTATGAAAATGATACATTTTTTAGTTTTTTTAAAAACAAATTTTTATCATTCATTTTGTTTAAATATTTGAGATTTTTCATTTGATAGTTCAAATAGAGTATTGATCGGTGCTCTTCTGTTAAATAAAAATCAAATATATTTTAATTTTTTTTTGAATTCTGCAAAGTAATTGCTTGAAAATAGTTGTGCATTGATTTGTATCCCTTTTCTACACGTTTATTATATTATCATTTTCTATCTAAAAGCAACTCGTTCCAAATGAATATTACCTAATTTGAGTACAATTTAAACACACAATTATATCACAATAATTGTTAGCTTCTTTTTATGCTTCTTAAACAAGAAATGCTGTATTTTTTCTATTTTTTTTTTTGAAAAAACCATCGATCATTTTTCGGATTTCGAATAACAAAATATAAAGGAGTTAATTAACGAATCTGTCATTGTTCTAACCAGACAATAAATATCTTTCCTTATCGTAAAACATTCTTTCATATGGAAAAATGAAATAACATTTATAAAGGGCAAATGTTATCATCTTGACACAATTGCGTAATATATTCTTAGTTCATCTCCGAAGCTAATTGAATACCCAAAGTTTCTACTGAAATGAATAGCGCTTGAATTTCTTCTTTTACTGTGTGTTTGTGGTATTCGTCTGAATTATGAACAGACTAAAAAACTCCGAGACGGATTGCGTCCAAAATTTGAGCAAACTTACAATTTCGGACGATACTTCAGCCTTGTGACATCGTTCGTTTTTCATTTATTGTATTTAGAGATAAATAGGAGCCTGAGATATGAAGATCTTGAGGTCAAATTATTTGACAATTACACAAGTTTGTGTTTGTATACTTTGTATATCAAAAATTTGAGGAAAAAAAAGATTCCTCCAAATATTGTCTTGTCACCATAAACATCATCCGTATACAGCTTTTTCAACAAGTTAAAAACAGATAAATTTTCAGATAAACTCTTTTTAACTGAAACAGATAAATTAATTTTATTAAAATGCTATTACGGAAACATTTCATATCAATGAGCTAAGATTTCGATGAAAAACAGTGAATCAATACATTTTATTTTCATTCGAAATTCTTGGTTGTTACTGAAACGTCTTTAAAGTGGGATCAACTACATGATACATATTTTGAAAAGTAATACGCACAAATTAACCAAAAGAAATTAAAATTTGGAAAGGAAAGCTCATATTAAGAAGTATTCTGAATCAGGTTTCCGATAGGACTGGGAAGAAAAGTTTTATTATTAACGAGCTGAGATTTACTACTTTCATTAGTGAGTTAATTCTTTTCAAGCGGAATTTTTAGCGAATCAAACTAATTATAGTTCAAGAAGTACCACGATTTTTGTAAAGAAATTTGATACATTTACAGAAAAAAAAATAAGAAAACAGACATGCCAATTCAAATGATTGAAATATTTCGGCCTCCGCAATGGAAAAATTTCAGAATGGCAATTAACTAACTTCGTTAATTAACTGGATCGATTCATTTATCAGTTTGAATAAACTTATTCTTCCGATTCATTTCTATTGACCCCAGTTTTGTGAAGATATTATAATAAGCACTTCCTGAAGGTGCCCCATTTTGTTTGTTGCCAACTGCTCTTGTACTTTGAATAGTACAATGGCTTTATTGACTGCGAGGGAGGATACTTGTCATTATCACTTCTTAATTCTACCGATAATGGCATTTACAGATCTGGCAACTTTAGTAGTTGTTTGAGTAAAAAAATGATTTTTTTTTGCTATAAACATTATAATATCGTTATAAGGATATAACCATAGTTGTTAATAATGAATAGTTATATTATTGTATCTAAATGAATAGTCGCCCTTTGGCTTCCAGTAATGGCATTCAAACGTTACAGGAAGCTTAGCAAAGTAATATAATCCATAAGTAACACATACTATTCGATCTTCAGTTAATCTAATGATAATAGTCTAGAACAACAAGCTAAGATACTTGTCATTGTTCTTTATTTTGTCATCCTGACACCAATGCCATCGTTTTATAAACCTTCCGATCAAATTCTTATGCGAATAGCTAGATTTATTTTCCCAATCAAAGCCTTTTCCTCTGTGGGAAATGGGATATTTTTCTTGAAAAATTTGCTTACAGAAATACGGTTCCATTTTCTGCCCAAACCCTTTCTATTTTGAATTTATATGATCTGGATAGCACTCATTCGATTGATTTTTTCATACAACCTTGCTTTACAGACGATTTTTTGTCAACTACATACAACCTATGCAATTTCAAATCCAGATTTTCACATTCCTACCTGTCGATAGGTGTTCTTCTTTTTGGTCTTGCCTGTGGCCTAAGACTTTGAACTGGGGTAGCTCAACGTCGGTTGACATACCAATAGATTTCTCTCCGTCTCCCCACTTATACCTTATGTCTCTCATTGTGTATCCGACTGTAAGTTAAAAAAGATCAATATTAAATACATTCATTTCTATTGATTTGAAATGAAAAAATGAAGATCTGCATAGAAAGAAAAGGACTTCATTTAACATATAAATTGCGATCATGATTTTTGAAAAATATTTAAGATGTTTGAAAGCTACATATTGAATGGATTGTGTCAAAAGACTTATTCATCCAAGTTTAGATTCCCATTGAGAATTTTTTTATTTATCTCATTTTTAAAGGTTTATAAATTTGAATCTTTTTTTCACCATATTAGGTTTAGATCAACGATCCTTTTTGAAGAGAGCTATTTTGAGACAGACCTCATCATTTAGAACCGCTCATATCCGCTCATATCTTTCCAGAATAAACTTCGAGATGGGAAAACGATTAAGTGTTGAATACGAATCTCTAGAGATTAGGGCATAGGAGAAATGCATTGTATTTCAGAAAATAGTTTGAAGTTTATACAGAACATTTAAAAGCCCTTTAGAGAGACTGTGCACAAATTTCAAACAGTGCAAGGTCATTTTATTTTCTCGCATCATGCCAAAAACTGACGCCAAGATTTTGATGGATCTGCACGTATTAATTAGACGTTCCCATGTCTGAAAGTATCAATTTTGAAATGATATCTGTTTTTCGGCCCAATTGTTCGGAATTATAGACAAAATCCTTCAACAAGTACTTGGTTTCGCGTGCATGAGAACTCCAAAAACCCGCAGACGTTATTTTTATCATTCTAGATGCCTATCGAACACCAGATGACTCTTATGTCACCAGAAGAGTACTCGATAGTTCTACAGAACTCGCTTTTCATCGATATGTTATGAAGAAATCCATTTTTTGATTATTTCATTAGAAAATATATTATTTTAAAACAGAAATAGAATAGCTTAGTTTTGTTAGAAGCATCTAAATATGTATTTTTGGTACTGAAAATTATAGCGGGTTTTAAGAATTTCTATCATAAGTTTTTTCTCATGAATTTTGAACTTTTTTATGTTTTGAAAACGTAGTATATTGGGGTCCAGAAATAAACACAGTAAAGACTGCTGCTGCAAGCTTCTTAGAAAAAACTATAAACTAGATTTTGCCTTTATGTAAAAATATGATCATTATACACTAACAAAACATTTTTTTTTTGATATTGAAACTTTTTTGCATTATATTTCGGATCTAGTGCTTATGTACTTCAGATAAAAGATGTGAATAAAAGTATCATAACTGCATATTGTTAAGGAATATCTAATAATGTTATGCTTTAAATAGGAAATATATTTATCAATCAAAATTTTCACATCTAAGATTGATGTTTAAAAATACCTTTAAATACCGAATGATCAAAGAAAAGTTCCCGTAGATTTTTCAGAGCGTTAAAGAATTCTTGGCAGTTTTATCAGAAACGGGTCATTTTAGTTGGAATCACTTCATTTCCTGATTTTTTTTTTTTTAAATTTGCGGAGAATATTCACTACCCTAACGTCATCTCAAATAAAGTATTCAGGAACTTCTAAAAATTATTTTTTAGTTGTCTTATAGAAGGCACTTTTATAACCATATATACAGAAGAAAAGAATGTCGAAAAACGTTTATTTCTCCAAACTGGTATTAGACGTTTGAATCGGTTGCGTTTTATTGCTTCCGGTTCTAAATTTCATCATTTAAAGTGAATGATCAATTGAATATGGTTTCTTGTTTGGGATATTTTACACATGCTCTATGTTATTGATAAGATCTGCTTTGTAGTTTGGATATTACAAAGTTTTATGATATTAATCACTTCATCCTTCTTAGGACAAATTAGCTGAATTTCTACAATGACAAAATAAGTTCAAATGACAAATTTGTAATAAGAAATATTAAGGAATATAACATGAATCATTCAAACATTAGAACACTGTTTTGCAAACATGCTATATTCTGTTTTCTTTTTCTATGCATGTTGCTGAAAAAAAAAGCCTTCTATAGGATGATTTTGAGGCTAATTTATTATCACATAATATTTGTTTTAAATAGTACATATGCAAAATTTAGTGTCATTTAGCCACTTCATTTCTGTTGTATAATATTCTGAACAGGCCAACTTATGTTAGATACCCTTTACATTGATACCCTGTATATATACCTACTCAAATTATTTATCTAAAATTTGGAATTTCAAGATATTTTGTTTTTGGAAATAGCAAGTGAATTAAATTTTAATGAAATAGGAATGGAAAATACAAAATTTAGAAAATAATACTTACAACTTTCAATTTCGAGAAAGCACACTTGTCTGTCCATAGGAAAGTACTGTAAATCCATAGGACATCCAGCTGTTACAGTTAATCTGAAATACAAGCAGGAAAATTTGTTGATATTCAATATTTTCTTGTAAAAGAGTAACAAGAAGCATATAATTTATTATCTTTTATTATATTAAATTTTTTATAAAAAATTCAAACATTTTAAAGAGAAAATTGCATCCACACACACACACATGAAAAAGAGATGTAGATAGGTTATAAACTCAGAACCTTTGAGTCTTAAAATGCAAAGTAAATGTAATAGAGTAAATAAAGTAAATGTAACTAAATGTTATTCAAATTCCACAGAATATGATGAAGGAAAACATTTATGTTAAACGAATGCTTTACAAATGAAAGGTATAAAGCATAAGTAGAAAAGGCGAAAATTTAGCTCAGAGGATTAATTTTTCTTATTCGCCTTACAGAGTTTAATTTATAAATTACAATAATTCAGTTTATATTCGTTTTATATTACTTTTTTGCCTCAAATTCTATTCACGACTTTTCTTCGTTTTTCTTTATTTTTAGCCATCCACACTAGTTTAATGGAAGCTTTCAGCTTCTGGCTTAATAGTTTCAAAAGAGTAATATTCTAATATTTAGTCAAAAAAAAAAGGTTCATATAACTAAACCTTCAGATTCCACTTTCGAAACATTTTGGTTTTTAAGAAACAATGAAAAATCTTATATACTGTAAAAAGGAGGAAAAAAACTTCTAATTATACGCTATGAAAGGTGCAAAGTAACCAACGACTAAAGATGGGTTCGTTTCATTTAAATAAAAACATCCTTTTCATTTTGAAACAACCTTCCAAATGAAAGATTAAATGCTGGAATGTTTCCTTCCAACTAAGCAGGTGATATAATCAATGAGATCATAAAGACAACATTTTACTTTAATTTTTTATGATCCAAAGTTAAGATTTATTCCGTGATATAATTAACACTTTTCATACTTAATGAAATAACTAAGTGTAGTTATTTTCTAATAATTGTAATAAATCCTCTATTTCTATATGCTAAAATCTAATACTATACTTGTTAGCAAGTTACAAAGACATAACAGAAACTTCAAATGGCTTCTCAGTCTGTTTTATAATTAGACCGTAAGGAAATTCACTCGCTGCATTGATATTGATTGAATGAGTCAAAAACAGTTGTAAATTGTACATTACAGAGATGTTGTGACCCTATTGATTGTGATACAGGAATCATTATAGCGATTAGGAATTTCCTAAGGCATCAAGAAACAGCAGGATTCAATTCATCTTTTATTATTAATTAAGGTCTTACATGCTTCATTTAACAATTGCCGAGTTTGCTTATGCATTAAACAAGATAAAATGTTGAGCCCATTTAATAGGATTAAATTAATTTATTGCCAATCTGTTTTTTTTAGTTGGATTCTTGCAGATGTTTTTTTGTTTTTAAAATGATATTACAAAATTGATTTTGATATAACAGTATTCAAATATTTTCGTTCATCATTTTAGAGAGAAAAGAGTCCGCACGTTACATGTTTTATAAAATATTTCTGGGGAAGGGAAAATTCTCAGTTTTTCAAAATTTGCTTCGAATTTACGTAAGAAGATGAAAGAAAAGAGAGAGAAGATAAGAAAACCACGAAGGTCAAGAAGATACTACAAAAATAGAAAATAAATATTAAAGCGCTAGTACATTTTTATCTAAAGGTAAATAAAAATCGTTGGGGATATATATGTGTGCACGCTTCAGATTTCTTCTGAAACGTTTCAATCAAAAATTGATTTCAATCATATTTTGTATACTTCTTTTTTTTTAAGTCAAGAGAAAGAATACTGTCAAAGTGCAAAAAAGGAAATATTCAGTTAAGTAGAAATAGTAGATTTTTAAGGAAAAAATTTTAGTAGATTTTTTAAGTAGATTTTTCTGCAATAATATCGAGCAAATAATTTTATATTCTAATACTACCTGAACTTTCCGATTTTGATGTTTTCAACGATACGAATTGCATCATTGTGCAATTCTCTTTCAATTGTTATTAATTCTTTAGAAATTAAACACCGGAGATTTTGAAGTGAAGATACTCTTTTGCTGGACAATGTAAAGACTCTACCATTATTTTTTGAAATTTGCGCTTTGGATCGATACATCTGGCTCTAAATATTACTTTATACAAAAGTCATTTCTGTATTAATTATAATATACATGAAAGGATTTTATATTTGTACATATTATGTGTTTTCTTCAAATAATCTTAAATATCATCGCGCAGAGACAGAATCCAATTGAATTCATCCTGAAATAAATAAGAGGAATCTTCCATTGATAACTTATTTCAGATTTAATCCCTCATTTTTCGAGGGAACTTTATACTGTGCTTTTTGTAAATTGTAAAAATGTCTGTTCATTTTGAAATTTAGAATATCATTTTTAATGACGTGTGTAGTGAGCGCCTTTGGATTATTTTCTCTGATTCCTTCAATACACATATAAACGTAAACATTTAAAGTTAAAATTCTCTAGAAATCTTTATTTTTTTTCCTGAAATTTTCCACATTTGAATCCTGAAAATTCTTAAAAAGTTCAATAGATTTTTTTTATTACCAAGCAAACTGTCAATTATTGAAATATTTTTTACAAGAATTATTTATATATATATATATTCATTACTTTTCGATGTACACAATTATGCATAATGCGATTGAATTAAATCTAGGAAATATTCAGAAAAATTTACTGCATTATAAAAATATTCAAAATAAAATAAGAACGAGTTTGAGAATGAAGTAAATTTTGTTGTTTTCAATCTAAAACCAGTGAATGCGAATAAATATATAAAGAGCGGTGGTTGAATGAAGATGGGGATTATTAAATATATGTTTTGCAATATGTTTAATGGATATATAAGATCGGTGCAATGATAAATGCTTAAAGGTGTTTTCCAAAATTAGTAAGTTTTGAGCATTTCCTCAAAAAAGAAGAATCGAATTCATCAATTAGCCTACTTTAAAGTTTGAAGCTGAATTGGCATGCAAGTAAAAAAAAATCAGTGGAGAAAAAGGGAATGGAATGCTTTGGTTTGTTTTAAAATTAAAATGGTTTTTGTCAAATTAAAACAATTTCAAATCGATAACTAGATAGATAGGAAATCCATAGATAAGAATATGTTATTAATGAGTTAAAACACGTTATTCCACCAAATTTTCTTTACAAGTTTCCTAAAGATTTAATGAAAAATACTTATTCAAAAAAACTCGAAGAGATCAATGCATGCCAATTTTTTCCCCATTTACTGCTTGATGATATTAATCCAAGACAACAGTTTTGAAAGATTGTCGGTATTCATCTCATTTGGAAAGAATAAACTCTGTAATGTTTGAATTTGATTCATTTATTTTCTTCGAGCATTTGACACTAAAATTATTCGAAAAATGTTATTCCAGGCTTGTGTTTTATTTTTTTGGAATTTCATTTTTTAAAAGATAATATTAATCTTTTTTACTTCTTATTCCTTTTACATGTTATTTGTTGCAACATTCTTTGAAGGCAAAAATATATTGAATTCAGGAACTCGAAGGCAGAATAATAAATAATTCAATATTGTATTTTGGGCAGTTTGGTAGATAGGAAATGGATTTTGTTATCATAATATTAAATGTAATTATTTGTTCTTCAATTTATTGTCGTTTTAACTATATATATATATTTTTGCTTTTTATTACGTAACAAAATTATTTTTTTGTCTGATACTTACAACCTGAGTGTTTCGTTATAAAAAAAAGTTTGTTTTATGAGAAAGGACAGCATTCTCCTTAGACAGTAAGAGATAAATGAAGGTGAAAGTCATTACAGATGATAAGAAATCAATACTTTTTGGAGCAACTATTTTAACTTTTTTTTTTTTGCAAAATAATCGGATGTACTAAAAGTATATCAATATTTGTATTTCAAAGAGAAAAAGAAAAGACGTCACTTTTCCACTGATATTTTTAAGTATCTGTTTTGTTCCAATCATATCAGAGAAAATGAAAGTCGTTTTGATATTATGAATAATTGATTTTGTTTTACTGATTAAAAAATCATGAATTTTCACGAAACAACAGTGATAACTATTCAATTATCGATACTACGATTTAAATTCATTCCTTATTCGTCATCGACGAATTCATAAAAGTTCGAAATATTTTCAGTAAATGGCAAAATTTAATGATTTCTTATGAATTAAATAAATGTAATTAAGAAAAACTGTCAAGTTATTTAACTTTAAGATTCCTTCTGTTTCTTCCTAATAATAAGAAAATCATTATTGACAAGAACGTTTTGATTGAGTAACACAAACGGTAGATTAATAAACCTATTTTATTCAAATGTTATTGATTCAAATTATATTAGCGCATGATCAGATGCTAAATCGAGATTATTAGTAAATTCTTGTATTTGAAGTGTTATAACGCGTGAAGGATCTGATAAGTTCCGAAATATCTCAAGCGGAAATTCTATAACTCATTTCAATTATACCGATTCAGCAAAAAAGTTCAAAATCTAATGCCGTTAGAAATTTTCTAATCTAATTTTGTTTGAGTTGCTCTTGGCGATTCTTTGAAACCGAAAAACACCTCGAGTTTTTTCTTTTCTTTTTAAAGAACCATTTATTTATTTTGAAATAAAAAAGTGGTTGTAAATATCACTTTCAAATTTAGGGGCTAAATATTATTAGAAAAACATCTAATTTATAATCTATTTGAATACGAAACTGCTTTCCGAAATCAGCAATTAATTTAAATTTTAATTATCAGACATACCACTTAGGGACATGAATTTAATTCCAACTGATAAAATTTTATCTTGTTTTAATTGCGTATCTTGATGGGAAAATATCTAAAATTTGGAAGCGAAATTCAAATAGAAAGACTAGATTGATTTTTCTCTTTTTACACCGGATGGGACATACCATTTCAATAGCTGATTTCCGAACCATTAGAAATAGGCATCTGAAAAATACTTTAAGCGTAGTAATAAAATTAGAATTTACAGTGTTTGAGCCAATAAATGCACTGAAGAAAAACGACGAAATTTAAAGATTTATTCATGCCTTCTTTTTCTATTAGTCATATTTAGTAAAAGACAACAATAAAAAGTGTTTATGATTAAAACTGATCTAGTATTACCGGTTTAGAGTAAATAGAAGCGGCATACACATTATTTATTATCTGCTTTTAAAGAAGTGAAATGATTGGACGAAATGAAAAAATATAATTATTTTTTTTACTGTCAGTATAAATAAAAGCATCAAACAGATATTCAACTTGTATGTCAAATAATAATAAAAAAAAGTGACACGATGGAAATATTTTCATTACAAAGTGAATTATTTCAAATATGATTAGATCAAATGAGACATCAAATGAATGTCTCATTTGAAATGTCTTCTTTTGGTTGAAACACACAAACACATTATGCAACATTGAATCTGCCCAATTTGGGGATTTTGTCACAGATTTCACATTTTAGGCAAACCTAATTTAATATCCAGCTATTATAAAGGTCATTCGTAATGACCACTATCGGCGTTATTCCCCAATTTATGGGTCGAAAAGTAAGTAGTTCTAGACATTTGTAAACTTAAGACAATGAAGCTGAAATAAAAATTCCATCAAATAAAAATTCAGCTAAAAAATTCCATCCTTCGTCTAAACAATACAATAACGATCCAGATAAAATAACCTCCTATTTAGTTTGTGTTAAGGCGTCATCGAAAAAGAATAGACCCATGAAATATATTACTCAACCAATATTCACTTGATATCTCGCATTCTGCGATCCAAAAGTGAGTATTTTTTGCCTTTTCATATCCATTCCATCAAATATTCGTAGTCAAAAATTTGTGATTTATTACTAATATCTGAAATATTGAATTTTCAGAATGTTGAATACAATACTATTTTAAATCCAATTTTAATTTCACGACAAACGCCATTGATGTAATAAAGCTTATCTTCCAATTCAAATCTTCCTATTTATAATCTTATGTGCATTTCAAGTTTATTTTTATTGTAATGAAAATTCCATAACTGGAATTTTTTAAAAATTCTCAAAAAACCCAAGTGTCTAAAGCCTTTTTAATTAAATAATAAGTTTTATTTATTAATTTATCTGTAATGTCACTTTCCAGAATCCATCTATTCAATGTCTGAATGAATATCTTCTCATCTCATAAATGAATTTGGATGCTTTCTGATTTGATAAGACATGATGAAAATCAAATAATAATAATCATTTCGAGTTGTCGTCACCCATAAAATGTTAAATAATTAAAACAATTCATATTCTCATAAGCAAATAATAAAGTTTTTCGGAAGCAATAGTAATAATATATACTCATATTAATTTATTGAATAAAGTTTCAGCTTAATAACACGTTAATCATAATTTTTATTTTCATATGACCCCTTAAGAGCGTTCTTGAGACTGCGGTACTCAGCTATTAAAATCGTCTAAAATAAAGTTTCATAATTTTTAAGTTTAATTGTAGATAAGTGGCAATTTTTTTTTGTTTAAAATGTTTTCTAAAACGGGACTAATAAAATAGGGGGATGGTGTACAAATTTATATTTCTTCAGTATTAACTCAAACGATATAAAATTCATTTTAAGCGTATTTATAAATAGTAGCGATTGGGCAAAAATGAATTGAAATTTTGTAAATTTCCCATTCATGATTGATACTTTCCTCTTGTATTGGAATGGCTCTTAATAATTTCGTCATTTGCAATCAAGTTGCGATTTTCAGCCTTAGTTTGCTGTGACTTTGCTAAAAATATTTTAGATCGCAACACATGTAGAAACATTTGCTTAATAAATGACTTGATCTTGATATGTACGACTAGACATACAAAAAAAATTAGAACAGATTATTATGAAAAACGTTTCTTAGAATTTTGATTTCAGCATATGTCAATCTTAAAAATGTGGGGAATGTATGGGCCATATTTTAAAGAAGAGGAAAAGAGAAAAATGTCTCTCATCGAGGGAATCTATAGAGTTCGGACAAAAATAAAGGATTGAAAAGTATTAAAATATTCGTTAGTTTTCATTTTCACAAAGGAATCCTTGATGCCAAACTGTCAGGAAATGTAAAGTTCCTCTTAAGAAAGCTTTTTTTTTTTAAAAAAAATGGGTTTTTAAGAGTAAAAAGAAAATTCATTTGTTGTTCATCTACTTTTATCCAATCCCAAAGCTTAAATTCGCACTCATTAAGTCTTGGAGGCAGTTGAATATGAAACATTTATATTATACGTGAAGGCATCACATGATTGTCCATATTCCATATTGATTTCTTTTTATGAAGCGTGCGAGTGCTAATTTATGAAGAAATGGGGAAAAAATGAACAGAAAAAGAAAACGACGCATTTTAAGGAATGTTATAGATTTGAAGACGGAAACTCCAAAATCATTTCCCATACTATAAAAAGTTAAAGATAGTACCTTTTCCATGACCAGAAATCTTTCTTTAATATCTGCTCGAAGAAAATTATTACGACCTCGAAGTCATTTGCAATTCGTTTGTGCTCAGCATCTGTATTTTGAAAGATAAGATAAGAAACTAAAACAATGAAACAGGAATTTTGATCAGGTTGGGAGTTTCATAACCTAGATACTGGAATCGTAACAAGACGAAATTTAGCTCCCAAATATACCTGTGCCAGATTTTTATCGACGCTTTCCCTTCTGTATTTCACTGTTTGTAGAATCTTGCTTATTTTCGATTCCGCCTTCAAAAAATTGTTGAACATTCACAATCTTTGCCTGGCATAATAATTTGGATTGATCTTCACATCATTTGCATTCCTGAATTTGAAGATCATCAAGCTGAATATTCTCGTTTGCTGAGTCAGATCAAGAGAAAAAGAAATGTTATTAGTTCCTGGAAAATGCCGATTTGCAATCGAGCTTTTAATAGCATTTTTTAAAAGTTAAAGTAACAGGCATGATTTTTACAAAAATAGCTTCAGTAAGTATATTTTAAAATTCAATTAAATTTCAACTAACTGGCTAGGAATTGTACATTGAAGAAGGGAGGAAGTTATCATTTTTATAGAAAGAAAGGCAAATTTAGAATAAGACGACTCTGATTTATTCTGATGTACTCCTCTGAAATAAATTAAAAACTTCTCATTTACATGGCTTTTAAAGACGTGGGAAATTAAAATCTATCTTCACGCATGCGCAGTGTGTTATTTCCATTCTGATTTAGAGAAAGAAGTTACATTTTATGAAGTTTTCAGTTAATGAATGTCTTGAAAATTTCTTAATGTTCAATACTAATTGTAAATTTGTAGTCGTATTTCTTTTCTGTGAAAATGTTATTTTTAATTTGGTGAAATAATAATTTTAATCCTATATCATTTACTCTGATTTCACCGATTTGGATGCCGTGGAGTAAATTTGAAATTTAAGTCGATATTCTTATTTTAATAAAAAGTTCCAAGATTATGCGTATAGAATTTTTTATATGATAAAATAAATAATTTTTAATTTTTTTAAAAAATTAAAAAAAATAGTATTCAAATCGGACAAAGCCGGGCATATCAGCTAGTTTGTTTTAAGTGACAGTATAGACCTTAAACCAGGATCTGTTTAAGATTTGGTTTTCAGATATAATTTAAACTGATAAAAAGTTTGAGAATTATAATAAAAGAAACATATCATTACGGATTTAAATCTCGTTTGCATGATTTAAAGGTAGTTTTTAAAAATTTATTCTAATACTTTCCTTGATTCAACAAACCATTTCATGTTTTTGCTTGTTGTGAAACATAATTGAAGCATTTGAAAATCAGTTGTGTTTCAGCAAAAAGTTATTCACCAGGTTTTCTTTTACTTTGACACTTAAGTTTTATGAAATTAAATTTCGAAACAACTCCTTTTGTTTAATAAACTGTAAAACAGCATATGTTTGCTTTAACAGTCCTTAAGCAGGTACAAAGAAAGTTATGTCAGGAAAAGAAAAAAGCGACTTGAAACTTTTAAGAAAAGTTAACAAATACAATTTTCTATTTCTTTCATTTTATTCAATGAAAATGAACTGTCAAAAAGTTTTTTCAGATTCAAAACAGATGGCAATGACTTGCTAAAATCGAAAAGAAAAAAATTGAACACGAGTTTCATAGTGGAAATTACTTACTATGTGCTGCATACATCAGAACTTTCATACATTTTTTTTTGATATAAAAACAGATTCTTTTTCTTGTATCCTGTACAATTGAAAAAACTGAAAATCTTCTAAAGGGAATGTATAATACTTGCATTAGTTGTGACAGGCTAAATATGAACCGAAAAGTAGCTTTCAACATAAAACATTGATATCACAACCCACAATTTTAGATATTTTCATTTCTTCCTGAGAGAACTTTTGCTGTATCAAACCAATAACAAATTACAAGCAGAAAGCCTATTTGAGTTATTATTTGAATTTGTTAAATATTAAGAGCACTTTTGTTCACAGACATCTACTTCATTTTGTGAAGATTCTTAAAAAATGGCGATAAAAAATTGAGAAAGTATGCTGAAAAAAGGTTTTATTTTTAAACTGGAAATATTCTACGAAATATCCTTAGTTTCGAATTTTCGTACAAATAATGTCTTACATTCAATTGCTTTACTTACATCCTAAGAAATTTAATAAAGATTTTTAATACTCATTTCTAGTAATTCATGAACGATTACTTTTACTAAATATTAAAAGTAAACATATTGAATGAAATCCTTTTTCTAAAATATTCAACATATTTCATTTTTCTTTCACGGCATGAAAAGAGCAAGTTTTATTACATTGCAATGTTTAAAGATGCACAAAACTAATTTTAACAATCCTAGCGCTTTTATTATTTTAGAGAAGAGCCTCGCATTCTTCATTTTAATAAATATTGAAAGTAGCAACAAAGAATGAAATACTTAATTCTTTAAAATATTTAACAAACTTCCATAATTTTACGTATTGAGAAAAAGTAATTTCTGTTACGTTGCTCAATTTGAGACACCGAAAGTTCGTTTTAATGTTAAATACATAAAATGCCTTTCATAATTTCAAACTGTTTGCCCCTGGGAAGGAAAAAGTTGGATGTTTAAATGAAAATATTTGTTTGTGAATTGGAAAGAATATTTGCTACAAAGCACTATTTCATCTAATAATTAGAATTCAGATAATTGTAACAATTCAGTGTAACTTACGTAAAAATTCTTCATCATTTTTCACTGAAGAAGTGGAATTTGTGGGCAGAATGGCATTATTTTCGTTGCCAATTCATTTCTTAAGTAATCCACTCTCAATTTGTTACTTCTAAAAACTCTAAAGTGCTCGAGTTCAGCCGAAACCTTTACAATGAAGTCATATAGAATATTGAATTCTTAAATTCCAATTATTTTCTCAGTTATGTTTAATTAATGGATTTTGCAAGAGAAGTAATTTACTAATTATTAAAAGCTATTTAAAAATATAAATGTAATTAAAGCAAAAATTAAATGATCGTAATTTCTAATTAAGAAATTCATGATAATTTGCGAAGCAATCGTTGTTTTTTTAACTTTATATTTTCGATCTTCTTCCTTCTCCGCTTTCTGCGGAATGCAAATATGATAACGAATCTCAATGAAAGCAAGATCGATTTCTTGTTGGTGAAGGAGGTCAAAGTAGAAATGATTCTTTATGCGAGTCTTCTGCCTGGAAACAAAATTTTGGGAATGTGACTTAAGAAGCGACATTTCGTAACTTAATGAGTTTACTTTTCCCAATTATAAATTCATTTCTTTTTCTTTCGAAATGTATGCTAAAATCAGTCTGAAAAGGAATTGATTCATTATTCACTTTCTCATCTGCTTAAAATGATCTTTATCTCATTATTGTTGCTTCAGAATAAAGGACATTTTAGAATTTATTTAATAAAGGAATTATAACTGTTAGCGTAACATGTGTAGATGATATTTCTTTTAAATACATAGAAGCATAAACTTCTTATGTTGCAGAAAATTTCATAAAATCATTGTAGTTTATCTGAGAATTTCAAACATCGCTTACGTATTCTAGAAGTCAGAATATACATTAAACCGCAAACAGGTATATAACTAATTTCACTTGAAGTGCATTTGCAGAGCTTCCAAATGTTCATTATATACTGTAAATAGTACTTTTTTGTTTGGAAAGACAGTCACTTACTCCCTAATACTGAAGAATTCTGAAATTGGCCATAAAAAAACACCGTTTCAGTATTTTCAGAATTTTAACATCAATTAATCAATTTATTTAATTAATTTAATATCATTACACAGTTGGGAATTTTAGGAAAGTAGATTCCATGAAAATAAAAATATGAAAAGAAATTATAAGTTAAAGGCTAAAAAAATGAAAAGAATTAAAATAAATTATATTTTTTATTTTCACTCATAAAAGTATGCTTTAAGCGAGTGTGCTTTAAGTACCTGTTTTTATTAAATTTATTTAACAAGTCTGTTTCTAAGTAAATGTTATTTCCTAACATTCTTAAAAAAGAATCAAATAATATATAAAATTTTCTTTTCAACGGACAATGAAAAACAATATTTGGCTGTTGCTTTAATCCGAATTCCCATTCGATCTAAGGATTGACGATGAGGGAAGATAGGATTCCGCAAAGAATTGCTTTCCTATTAAGGAGAAGATACTTTCGAAATAATATAGAGCAATTTGACTGCTGAAGCATTTCGATTCAAACTGCTTATCCAATTTTGGAATGAAAAAAAAATGGAGCAGCAGTGAATGGGATGCCTAAGAGGGATTTCTATTATGTTTCATTGAATGAAAATGCAGAAAACATGAAATTTATTTTAAAAAGCGGGATTCTTATTTATTAACAAATGAGGAAATCTGATTGGAGAAAATTTTTCCTTTAAAAATTATTTATTGAAAAAATAAAGTATTACGAATAACACATTTATAAAAAATGTATAGTATGAAGTGTTTATTTATGAACTAGGATATTTAAGCCAAATCTGTTAAGGTTACTTTCTAAATTCAGCTGCTTTAAAAAATCCACATCACTTCTAAGTCTTACATTAGAATTAAATCTCTTAAACAGCAAAGATTTTTGAATTTGGCTTTCTTTACTTCAACCCGATTTTAATACTCGATATTCTTGAATGTCTCAAAAACGCAATCTTTAATAGTTAACTAGAAATAATTCTTTGAAATAGGTTTCAAGTTAGCAATCTGTATAAAAAAAAAATTCATTGTTTCGAAATATTGCACTACATATGGACTAAAATCTAATAAAAACATTTTTTCATTGCTTTCTGGGACAATCTTTTTGTATTCTAAGAATAAAATTCCGCAGAATAAAGAAAATTTTCATCTATGAGAATTTGCGTGTTTGGTAGGAAAAAGAAAGAAACGTTCTTCAAGATGTTTCTAGAAGTAGAGAAAATGTACAGCTCTCCGAGAACAGCAGAGGTGGGGTTAGTTACGCAATTTTGGGTGTAAAAATGTCGATAGAGATATTTTTCATGTTGTTTTACCTAGATTTCTTCATTTTACAAATCTCCATATTTGAAAAATGAAACATGTACTTGAGATATCGATGTGGAAAGATAAAGTCTGCATTTGGTGATTAAACATGTGTTTTATCAAGCACTATGAGAAAAACCCGACGTACTTAAACACAAAATATTCAAATGAACGTCAATTTAGGATTAAATTAGTCTGTTCTGAAACTATTTGGCTTTTTTCGAGAAATTGCATATAAAAAAGAAAATGCAAGCTATTTTGAAAGAATTCAGCATTTAACTTACAGATGTAGCAGTATAAAAATGAAAAATAAAGTGTTCTAGCTCTTTCTAAGTCTTGAAACATTTAATTCTGCAGTTCAATTCATTCTACGCATAATCTATTTGATGCATTTTTAGTTTGAACGGGGATAGCTGGAAATTTATCCCCGTTCCAAATATTAAATATTGTGTTTAAATCATTAATGTTAAAAATTAAAATTTAGTAAGCTTAAGTTTTCCTTCCTTAAAATTACACTCACAATGAATAAATATTTATCACATAGTCCCTTTTCTAAATGACACAAATCTCTTTCAGTGGCAATTTGCACTTCAAAGAGGCGTCCTCTTACATCCGACATGTGCTACTAGGTTTTAATGTCATATTTAAAGTGGAATCTTTAAACTAGAAAGATATCAAAAATTTCTCCTTTTGCACGAATCATTACTTTTAATTTAGGCTAACTTCATAATAAAATGATACAAAATAAACTTGTTAAAATGATTACTATAATGGCAACTATCAGACTTGTGTTAAAAAACGTGAATGTGAGAAGAATTCAGCATTAACGTTTTCGTTTTTCTGTAATACAATTTTTTTTCATTAAATGATTTACGAAAGACGCATAAAATACAAAATCATTTGAGAGTCCTAAATGAGCTCTTTAGAAATACTTAAATTAGTGAATTTATTTAGAGACAAAAGTAATTTACAAGAATATTTATTACTTCCCCTTCTTTTAAGTATTATCAAATTCAAGATATTTAACTGAAAGATTTTTTACGTATTACTGGAAAATTTGCTTCTCTGTATCAAACGTTGTCCTAAATTTCCATATTGCAGTTCAAGATTTTTGTGCTACTAGAACGGAATTCAATTAGTTCAGAATGAATTCCAATTTTTTTAACAACAAAATATTTACAACTCTTAGATCTCCTTTTGGAGAAGAGTAATGAAAATGTTAAATATTAGTTAAATTGTGTTTGCTTATACATTTTTTCTATATAACGAAGATATTTTATAGATAATGTTATTAACATTTGAGACATATTTGGTGTAGAGTTGAAAAAACTTTGAAATATCCTTCGGGTATTAAATGAACAATATCAAGAATATTTATTTAGGAGAAAAACCCTCGAATAATTTTAAAAATCTGTACAAATTTTTATCTATACCCAAATTTTGTGTAATTATTGAAGGTGAAATTATTTAAAGGATTTTATATTATTCAAGTAGCATTATTTTAAAAAATATAAAATATTTTTTCTCTAAAGGTATTTTTGACAAAGACTATTCGGGTAACAATAAAATAGTGAGTTTATTGATCCCGAGTTCTTGCAATTAATTGTATATTTTTACACATTAAATTTTTGAATTAATGAGGTTCAAATTTGAAATTTAATTATAAATATTTATGAATATTATTACATAAAATATAGAAAATTTAATTATTTAAGTTATTGGAAAAAATGATTGTACAGGTAAAGTTGGGTATTTGAATAATTAAAGGCTTTTAAAAATCATTCACTTACATTTAACTTAATGAAAATCATTGCAAGAAAATGAAGCCCTGCATTGTATTATGTACTAATAGGTTTATTTCCTGAAAAACTTAAAAAGCATTCAAATATAATGGTTGGTTCAGTGTTGGGTGATAACTTCTTCTTCTTCTTCAAAAAAAAGAGTTAAATTTGAAAATGTCATAAAAAGTCACCATGTAAACTCCACTATAATATAAGAAAAATTTAATTCAGTTCTTTTTAAGCATTGTTTTTACATAATTCACCATCTGAGTAGCCGTTTTCAAATATTAAAAACATTTCCTTTTTGTTGCATTTCATTTTTCTTTTTTTGTTGCATCCACTTGGAGAAATCTTATTGCGATCATTGTCATTGAATTTTTTTTATTCTTTTAATAAACAAATATACGATACAAATAATTTGTACTATTTCCCTTCCTCTAATATAAAATTAGTTTGTTTCTCAAATAAATTTTATTTGAGTTATTTTAGGAATTTATAATATAAATCAACCACATTTTTTGTAAGAAACAATTCGTTTTAATTTGGAAATAAAACGGTACGGAATAAGAAAAAAAAATATTTATGAACCACTTTTATTCTTGAGCAGAATTTCACAAATGTCATGCATTCTTGTATATGTACCTAGAGCATTAAGCAAAAGTAAAAGATTTCCAGAGAAAGAAAAACCGAGAGAAATAAGCCGCCAAAATTTGAAACCAAGTATGTGTAATCCACCATCCAACAAATTGGGAAATAAGCTCTTTTTTTTTATTTTTCAATCCATATTTTCGACAAACATTACATCTTTCTTCTTATCTAAAGTAAAAAATTAGATAAAAAAATTTTTTTTTTAGATCAGCATTTTGATGCTGCGGCAGAATTGAAACCGTCTTGATGAACGATGTTTTTAATATATTGGATTCAAGACTATTTTTCCAATTATTTCAAGATGAAGATGTTTTTACATGAGACACAGTTGCCCGCGGCAACATTGAAAATAAATTGTAGACATCACATTTTATATAATGACTTGAAAAGAGTTCTACAAATTTTGAGACTTTTATAAATAAAAGGTAAATAGCCTTTTATAAATACATTTTTAATATTACATTCTTCTGATGTTACAGTGGATATCCCGAAAGCTTTTATATTTGAAACACATTTCTTTCAAACTTAGAAAAAAAAATCATCGTTAATGTGCATTAGTTTTATAAAGATATGGTATCAATAAATAATTGAGCTTCGCATTCCTTACAGAATTTCTGAATTAGGGACCAACTAAGAAGTATTTTCTGAAATAAGAAAATTCCACATCATTGCTTAGTGTATCAGTGACGCTTGTGAATAAATTCGACTAGGCTGTAAAGTTTTTAATGTGCAGTATCGATTATTTCTTGTTTTCAAGCTAAAATGCCAACTTAAGATAGTAGTTAAGTTCTAAAATAAGCACTTGGCACCTTCTAGTGCACACAGTATACAAGGAGAAATTATTGAAACAAACAAAAAGTTTGACATCGAGATTTCAATGAATATAAACATTTTGGACTTTCTCAGCTCAAAAACCCCCCAATTTTTAAAATTACGATCATCTATTTCTGAATGTACAGTACAAGTTGCCTAGATAAAATTTGGTATGATGTCTAGAAAGAAAAATTCTAACTGTAAAATTATAAGTCTGTATCGAGATCAATTTTGGAAAAGTTCCATCGGCGGAAGTCATTTTGCTTATCATCTAAATGCAATAATTCAAAAAGACTATCAGCTAAGTGGACGGAATATGATATATGATTTTTGAAGTACGAATAGTTGATTTGCATCCATTTTAGGCCAAATCTATCTAGGAGTAAAAGGGATTATAGGAAAACATTTTACCAATATGAAAGCAAGCCGACGTTTTAAATCAATATAATTACTATAAGCATATACGTGTAGATGTATTTTAATTCTTTTCAATGTATTTAACCTTTATGCGTAATGAAGCAATCTTTTCCATTTAATTAGGAGAATTCTAATATTGATTTATCATGATAGTGAGAAAAAGGGCTTAAACATTTCTAAAGAAGCATATTTAGATAGTTTGTCTATGAAATTAAACAATTCAATTCCATTTTGCAAAGATGGAATTTTGTGATTTAATTTTTTCTCACTTCCTGATGAGTAAATTTTTAAAATTTTGCACATATGCGTATTTAATATTTTCAGAATTTTATTTTCAAATAATTGATTGAATCTTGATTTTGTACAGATGGTGTCACTTGGTAGAAAATAACATATGATTTCTATAATAATGAATTATAAAATAAAGATTAAAAAAATCTAAAATTCATTTCAATAATAAAATTTAGTTTTTATCATATTTCTTTCTTTTAAATGGTTACGTTTGCAGGGTAAGTAGCATTATAATAGTTTCCAATTCGAGGAACATCTGGTATATGTTACGAATGCTTAATGTTGTTTTTTTATCCATCTCTATTGTCAGAAAACTGCTATTTTTGGTGGAACATTATAGTTACAAATTTTTGAAGACGTCATCTTAATTCATCGCCACAATTACCCGAATCTTACAATTTCCAATATTTTCTGGGAATAAAAATGGCATGTCTTTGCATTCTTCTGAGTGAAATATTTGATTTGCTGTTGTAACCCGGCAGTCTCGAGATGGTATTTATTTTAACGATATGCAGTATATCCTTGGAATGGCTTACTTCAGAGTCTCTGTCAAAGACGGGATGGGTTTCACGAAGAAATTTGATTTACAATTTTGATTGCTTTCGTACTACAAATAGGAAAATTGATTTAGGTTACGTTATTTTGATTCATTATTTTGCACAAGACGGCATAATACTTTCAATCTATGCTTTCATCGAATAAGCTCTTTGTATGAGAACGGAGAACTGGGGAAAAATTCTTTAGCATTAGTTTATATGTTGCACTGAGGAGAATGATGAAAGTAGCCAACATTTCCCCTTTTGGTATGAAGTTGCTGAAATTTCTATAAATAAAGAGGGTTTTGGGAATATTAGTTCGATTGCAGAATTCCTTTGGGTCTATACCTTTCATTCTATATTCGTCTAGAATGAAAGAATTGTATAGAATAGTTAACCACAAGAAGTGATTTAGTCTTTGAACTCATCAATTTTAGAAATCAAAATTCAAGAGCAATATCAGAAATGATAAATTATTAATTATACAGGTCTGCGATGTAAGCATTGTCCATAAAGTGGTGTATTTTTATAGCTTCTAGGAAACTATTTAGAATATTTTGGATGCAGTTTTTTATAGTTTATTGGTAAAATAACGAAAACAATTCCATCACGTACAGTTTCATCCCAAATAGCAATCTATTTTTTGAGAAATTAATATATTTTGGACCAAAAAAAGTATTATTTATCAAAGTTCGAAAAATGAAATTTTAACTAAAATGGTAAATTAGGGTATTAAATAACTAAACAAGAGAGAAGAAACTATTTCAATTCAGAACATAGTCTAAAAATCGAATTCTTACTGAATAAACTATCGTATTTATATCATAAATGAGTAGTTTGTAAGGATCTGAAAATGATTTCCTTGTTACTTGGTCAGCAGAATGTGTACACGAAATTTTCTTGTGAATAGGACACTCGCGAATGAAAACATTACATTAAGAAAAAAATATTCAGTCAAGAAAACTTGATACTAGAGTCGAAAATATTCAAAGAGAAAATTTAGTTGATTGAAAAAAAAGTGCCATTTCCACAACTTCACATAAAATTAGGTCTTATGAAAAAATTTGTCAAGGCTTCACCAAAGGAAGGTGAATGCTTCAAATAACGGTTTCCATATTTATCCTAATGGAAACGGAAGGAAGGTTTTTGTAAGACAAAGCATGAGATAAATGTTGAAAGAGGAGAATTTTGAGACTAAAATGGTAACAAAAGGAAGAAAAGCCTCGAAATCTTTAATTATTACTAGCCTTCTCTTAAGCAAAAAGGACTCAAACGACAAACCCGTTGTATAAGAGATGATAAAAACAATGTCAAGTTTTTGACCTTAAAAGTTAATTTTTCGATTCATACCTTGTTATTTTCGTAAAAATTGAGGTAATGAGGAGCAAGGTGAAAGATTTCTCCAAGATATAAAAGAGAGGCGATATCAAGTAAAATTACTGCTGGATGCTACTAAGAGATAATCACTGCAAAATTCAAAAGAGAAAAAGTGACAAAAGAACCTTTGAGGCAAAAGAAAAACGTTACTGTAAGGATTTGTCACTTTCTACATATACTTAATAATTACGTGAACTATATTATAAATGTAATTTATACGGATTTAAAACATAAATTTAAATAAAATGTCAGAATTTAATTGTTATCTTTCAAATATGCAATCATTTTGTAAAAAAAAACTCCTTACGTGATGGAAATAAATGGATTTGATTCTTAGAATCAGCACTAAAAATAAAAAATGTCACTCATCCAAATGAAAAGAATTTTCAAAACGTTTTTACTGTTGTTGTGAGTCCAATTTTATTCAAGAGTCGAACTTTTCTCCAGTATTTGGAATAAGAATTCTTTATGTCTTCTTTGAAAATAAATCCTTTTTCTCTGCATTCATGCATCACAAATTCCGAAAGTATATCGATATCTGCAACCATTACTAGCATAATGAAAAGAATCGACTTAAAAATACGTTTTTCCGAAACAGTATAGAGTTCAAAATTTAAAGATCAGAAAGCTCAGAGTCACAAAAAGAGAGGGATATTAGAACGAACTGTTGCAATCAGCATAAAACTTTTGACAGATAAGTTATTTGTCTGAAAAAGCTTCTTTTTTCCGTTAAAAACTGAGTTCATATTCAATTTTGAAATATTTAAAACAAATATACCCGCAAAGAGTTGCACATTAATACTACAAAATGTTTATTTCTAGAAGTAGAAATATTCATAATGAAAGGAAATTGGCTCTTCGGTCAAACTCATTCTCTTATGAAAGCACCAGGGCATATTAGATATTGATCAGAACTTCCTTGGATAAAAGTAAGTATTTTTCTTTTTTCTTTTCTTTCTTTCTTTCTTTTTTTTTTTTTTCATTTGAACCTCTGCTGGTGAAATTTTTGTTCGCAACAAATATAAGTATGATGGGTCACTGTCAGAGCTGAGTATAAAGTAGTTTTTTTGTTTTTTTTTGTTTCTGAAAGGCAATTTTTGTCTTTATTTAATGGAACACCACTTTGTTGGATTGCGTTGTTTAAATTTTTTTTTACATTACAGAAATTTTGCTTATTATTATACGTTTATATTTTTCACTTCCAAATATATCCAGTATTCAAAAACTAAGCATTGCATTTTAAATAAAGTAAAGAAATAGACAAAGAAGAATTGAAACAAAAATTATTCTAGGAGAGTAATAAGTTAGATCAATATCATTGTTATGAATAATATTAGTCTATTTTATTCATATAAATTGATTCTATAAAATTTGACTTCCATGCAATTTATATTTTGAAGAAATTCCAGGAATTTATTTTATATAAATATGAACAAGCTTTGCTCCGTTATTGCTTTTGTAAATATCAACCTATTAGAGCTGTTTATGTTCGAATGATTCATCAGAAAAAGTCACGTTAAAAAGACGTGAAGAAGTAAAGTTTTGAATAGATATCAGGTATGATATTTCAAAATAAAATCCATTTTTTGAACGTATAACTTTTAACCATATGCGTCATCCATTCGAACAATTTTTCGACACTATCTGAAATGCGTAATATTTAAAAGACTTCCAAACGAAGATTTTTCAGAATTTTCATTTAATATTTGAACACACAACTTTAAGTAACCTTTTAAGATACTTTTCTCAAAAGAAAATAAGCAAAAAACAAGTTATAATAAAAAATTCATTGCTCTTAATTTGTAGCAATAACATAAATAACAATTTTAAAATCTCTCAGTTATGCTATCGTTTGTAATTATTTTATATAATAAACACTTGTCAAGCCTAATAAAAGAAAATTTATTCCAAAAAGTTCTGTAATTTTAAAACTGACTCATAGAAATGAAAATACGATCCTTTCACGGATTCCGTAACTCTGCCAGATTTCATTATGAGATGAATTCTGCTTATATTATAATCATTATAATTATAATTTGATTGATGTACAGAATGAGGCATTGATTTTCTTTTGTGGAGAGATTCATTTAGAAAAACCTTGTTTAATGAAGGAAATAACTACAATGTTCGATTTCGGGTTAAATTTCAAGGAAAGTTTAAGCGATTCCTTTTCATTGAATTCGGACAAGAGTTTCCGTAATCACAAAGCCCAAATCATCGTTTCTTGCTTTCACAAGTGAACTTCTTTGAAAATATCCTCATATAAAAGAGTAAAAAATAAATCAAAAAACTTTCTCATTACGAAGAATTTCTTATAAAAATACAAAATAATTTTTTTAAGTGAATCTGAAGAAAAGACTCCCTTGGCTGTAAAGATATTTCTCATACAGCTACCAACAATGTATATGACGATACTTTTGTTAATAGGCAATCCCTATTCAATGTTGAAGTTGGAAAACATCAAAAGATATGAACTTATCCATACTCAAATAGTAAGATTCATTTTAGTTATACAACTCCTAGTGCGTGCTGTATTATGCTTAGCTCTCCTATAATTCTTTCTAAAAAAACTTGGAAAAAAAGTTTCTACGATTGAAACGTTTTTGCTTTGATTTTCACTGAAATTCTCATCAAAAATTTATTTGTATAATAAAAACATGATGAAACCAGTCAGTTTATTCACCGATGCATTTGAGTGTAAAATCTGAATGTAATAAAGGGATTTTAACGATCTTCGTTTTAGTATAAAAGCAATAACCTGCAAAATATTTCTAAGAGAGGCGTATCACTTTCATAGTATTCTTGTTTCGAGCAAAAATCCTTCTTGGAATTGTCCTCTTTTTATTTGGAGGTCTTCCATTACAACATGAGTATTCTTACACTAAGTTATAATAAGCATCAAAATGATTTATGTTTCAAAATGAAATTTATGCAATTGATGGTTGGGCTCAAACTATTTTTCTTCATTACAAGGAATTATGTATATGTGTTTGTTTCAATTTCCTACTTTTTTTGAGATAAAAACTGAATATTGTTTATTAGAAAAGAGGCTGAATATGTAAATTGATTGAATAATGTACACCAGAAAATCATGAAAATAATTCAGAATCGAATAATACACGAGAAAGGATTTACTTTTACAATAAAGTGAGTCCTGATCAAATTCATCTCTGATCCCTAATATAGTCAGGGAAGAATTTGATCCTGCTCATAAACGGAATATCTGCGTAGAATCTTTTTTCCTCGAACCTTTCACCAATGGAATGGCAGTAATCGTGAGTACACACAGTGATTATTACATCAGCTTTTACTTTTGATTATTTAAAAAAAATTAGCAATGGATTTTCTTTTTTATAAATGAATAAAAAGAAAAGAATATTTAAATAAGACTTGATCCTCTGATTGAGTAAAATGACTTGAAATTCAAAAAGTTACGTTTCCGGCCACTAGATGGAGTAAGCAGTACGCCAAGTTAGAGATCAATCCAACAGCAATCGATACCTTCTATCGCTCTCATAGTTTTGGGCGATAGATTATGCGCTGGAATGCAGAAAACTTTGCAATTGCGTTTCCAGGATCACTTCTATCATTAAACAGGTCACGTTGAATACTTTAATGTGAATTCAACTAAATAAACTCTTGACATTTGAACGAAGATGATCGGTTAGAAAAATGAGGATTTTAGCTGAGACTAGTTATTTTATTTATTATTTGCAGACGATCAAAATTTTCACGCATAAATTAAATAGGAAAATTTATCACTTTCACATAAAACAAAATCTGAGATCCTTTGGGAAATGAGCAAATTATTTTATGAAAGTTATATAAATATATATATATTTCAAATATAAATTTTAAGATCTCCGTCTTGTCTAGAATGGAAACATATTTAGAAAGTTGGATCGAAGAAAGATACAGGAAAGCGTGTTTCTGGTAGCAATGTTTTTAAAAATTTCCACAAAGTTTTCTATAACTTCATTTAGAAAGTTTAATATTCTTCGGAATTATGAATAATATTTTATTAGACTTTTAGGAGATGTATTTAATAAATAACAAGAATGGTGCATTTTATAAACAGTATTATTTTATTTAAACATCTAAACTGTACCAAATATATTTCTAAATTCTTTCCCCAGTAAACAGATTAATAAATTATTCAAAGCATACATATGATTTATTTTGCTCATGTTAAATTCTGGCACCAATTTTACTGAACTTAGAGTTGTCTTTTGAGATTTCAAATGTTGCACTGCCATTACAAATTTATTTGAACTATAATCCTTGCTTCATTTTTAGAGGATCAGTCGATTAAAAGAACTTAATTTTAAAAGTTTTTGCTAATTTTAAATTTGATAGAAGCCATTCCACTAATGGGATAGACATGAGAAGATATCTAATCACAAAAATTAGAAGCACAATTATTTATGTATTTTTTTCTACGGATTCTTGATTCACTGAATATAAATATACGGCACTTGAGTAGTAGTTGAGAACTGCTAATATAAAAAAAACAATGGAGCAAAATTCCTAAATTTTTTCATATTAAAACTCTATACTTGAATAGTAAGCAATAATATGTACGAGACTGATTTTTGCAATTAACAAATGCAAATTAATGTCGTTAGAGAGTTGGAATTGTCCCAAAAATATGTTTTCTTAATAGAAGAGAAATGAGAAGCCTGAAGTAAATTTCTACAATTCTCTCAATTATACTTTGTAAGGAGATTGTTAATACAACAAAGTTTTTTTTATTTCATTTATTAAATAAGGATAATTTTATAAACACAAAAATTGTCTTAGTTAGCATGGCTGTTTTATTTCCTACATTAATTGAATTCGGTTTATTTCAGATTTTGCAGGATTAATTTGTAATCACTCACTTCTGGATGAACTAGAATACTGAAATTATATTCAGTCGCAATTTAGTACTTTAATACTTTTAGAACTTAATTATCAGTTAATAAATTTCAATTCAATATAAGTGACATTCATTGTTAGAAAATTTGAGAAAAATGATTTTAATATTCCATAATATTTATAAAATGACTAAAAAGTGAAAAAAATCAAAAGCTGTTTTCATTACCGCACGAAAAAGTACTATTTTCTGTCAAAAACATGAGCAATAAAACATAATTGATGAGGAGGTGCTGAAACCAATGTGAGGAAAAATTCTGAAAGAATCGTGAACACTAAAATCTACTCTTCAAGGGATTCTGTTCAGCGAGAGCATTTGTTTCACTGCTTCTTTCTTTTTCAATTGGATCACGAGATTTTTGACAAAATGTTTAACAAAAGAAAGTTTTTAAATTAACTTAATTATTTTTTCCTTCACCCTTTTATAGATGATAAAATAAATAAAGAAAACGTAGTTTCAAATAAAATTTTATTTAATTGTAAATGATGAGAGCATTTGGATGTGCAAAGGTTCTTTGAAATAACATAAGAATTAATATCCGAAATGATATATCTGAGATATCATATATTTCAAACACAATTAAATGAATTTAGAGTGGTTTTTCAGATTTGAAAATATTCATTCCAATGAATTTACGTAAAATAATTATTAGATAAACGAAGAACAATACAAGTTTTAAAGATTTATCATAAGAAGATTAAGATTTTATTTGAAAATGAGAACTAGAAGAGACAAAGCAGAATTCCCACTTTTGTTAGAAAGGCAAAACGCATTCATAATTTATTGTCAATTTTATTTATTTCAAGAGAAAATTGCTAGCATTATCTTTTTAAAAATATATATGTCAAGTGATAGACTTTATATTTTCAAACGAATTTAAAACTCTTACAGAGCTAGATATTTTGAGATATTTCTGATATTACGATTTTCACATAACAATGTTGAGAAAATTATATTATTTTCGAATACAGTTTTGTTGATATACGAAATTAATAGTAGGAGAAAACTGCATTATAACCATTTAATAATTTAAATAAAAATATTTTCTATGTTCTAAGTAAAAGATTAACGTTTTAAATAAACGACGCGTTAACAAAATCGACCTACTTTAAGAATTAAATTATTTTAGGATTATCATTACGTTTATAAATAAAAAATCCATTAATCGTTGTCTATTTTATAAAAGTGAACTAAATTTATTCAATTAAGAATGTTTTGAGTTTATCTGTTTGGCATCTTCAATTACGAAAATTTTGTATTTCAAAGTCAAAAGTTAACGTAAAGACGTCTAAAAAAAGAATAATTGCATTCTTTTTTCATTCCCTTTTATCCGTTAACATATTGTTTATGTATGCTTTACAAAATTAATCTACATTCAATAATTCCTGAATCATCCTAATGACTCATTCAAGCACCATAAGATATACATAATTTTTGTAGAATGATTTGGTAGATAAAAGTTATTTTATTCCTTTATCTATCCTGTACTATTTAACATGATTCATTAGCTTATCATTAGAATCCTCTATTTGAAATTTTGTAGAAGATGCTTGAAAAGGAGCTCATCATACAAAAGATTTGAAATTGACAACAAAAGCATATGTTTTCTTTTCAAACTTAATCAAGAATTTCTGTTGCTTTCCATAATTTATATATTTCTGATATTTTTTAGCAAAAAAAAAAAAAAAAAAAAAAAAAGATTAAATATAATGTTTATAGTTGAAAAAGGCGAGTTAATAGCATCTGAGAATGAGATGAAATAACATGTGGCGTCATTTCCAGTTCCGTCGATCCATTTTTATTGCCAACTCTTGAACATTGAAATTCGAATATCTCCGACTAGATTTTGCATTCTTATAAATGTACAAAATTTTGATCGATGTTAATTGTATATCGAAGTGTATATAGGTGATCAGCCATTTTTGATCAATAATAACCCAAAAAGTGATCACATTTACCGAATCTTATGAATTATTACTAATAAAAATCAATTTAGTATTTACGACAGCATGTTTTGAAGATTATCTTCCATGTTTGATTCGCATCTGGTTCGATCTTAAATTAGAAGAAGGCTCTTTTCATTCGTCATGGGTCGCATTTCATAAAAAAGTTGAATGTTCAAAACTGTTTGTTTTTGTCTGTTCCTTGCAACTTTTTCACTTCATCATCTAAATTTGCTCAATTCATTTGAAATTTTGAAAATCAACATAAACCTGAAGAGAACGGTAGGGATAAAGAACTTTTGTCGCTAAAATTGTTTTTACTCTATTTCCCTAATAACGCTTGCAATCTGTTTTCATTATGTTTTATGCATTATAACAAAGGTGACTCCAATAAGAATTATTTTATAAAATAACACTGATTCAAAGAATTCTTCATTTTGGACGTTTTGGTAAAATAGAAGTTGGTTAATTCTACATTTCATGGCAATTTTTTCATTCTTTCGTCTCCATAGGGAAACTGCATTGCAAATGACAGCCAATTCAATATCTATTACAGATAAATTAAGAGCTTTCATCTAAGCAGGTATCGAGATGCAAGACCACCGGTGACAGTCTTATTTGGCAAACAGCGTGTTTGTGTCGAGACAAATAGAATGATGGGGTGAGAACCATGTTCAGGGCATGCCACTGATGAAGGGTAGAGCAGAAAAAAAACGACTTCGTTTCATCACTCTATTATACTTGTCATGAGTTTCCTTTCAATAAAATAAAGATTTCAAATATCTAATCAAAACTCCAGATTCTTTTCAACCCAATGAGCATGATATGAGCTTACCTAATGCTTCTGAAGACTTCACCGCCTGCGGAGATACGGAGGAATGTATTTTGTGTAGTAGCTTTGTGGAAATAGGCGCTCTTCTCGTTTACAAAAAAGGTGTCCGGGACCCAAATTCGATCAGCGACCTCGGCGCCTACCGTCAAGCTCTCGAATCCCGTCCTCGGGGTAAACGAAAGCCGGTCATCAGTCCAAGCTTGACGAAAGTAGAAATCAAGAGTAAAATCCTAGAAGCAATCAACACACTTTGATTAGTAAAGTTGGATTGGATCATTTGATATATAATTCATTATCATTTTCTTACTCATCATTTCTAGGAAAAATAACTAAAGATAATATCAAAATAACGTATTTTCATTGAGAACACATAAATGGATACATTTTGAAACTAGCATATATGGAAGAAGCGAAAAATGAATAACAAAATTCAGTCTTTATAAAATGGAATGAAAGCACTTGACAAAATCGAAAGCAATTACTTTGCTAATTTGTTTGTTTGTTACGCATAATTTCCAAGGGACTTATTATATATAAATGTTTAATATAATTGATTGAGAAAAATATTTATTTTATCTGCAGTTCATTCTTCGACAGATGAACTAATACTTTTTTCTAATACAGAACAATTTTTGTTCCATTGAGCAATTGGAATGTTATAAATTCTGGACATTCTTCTATTAAAGCTTTTTCGCAGCTCAGGAGTTACACAATCGAATATCCTTTCAAATTTCACTTAACTAGATACTTTTTCTTTTAAACAATTCTATTTTTAAATGGTTGAAAATCTTAAATAAAGATTTTCAAAGTTCTGAAGAATGTAGGATACGATTAGTATAAGTTCAAATATCAGTCTTTTGATTCTTTTTAGTTTAGAAAAAGTTCTTTCAATATAATGGAATCATGTATATTGAATTCCTACTCATTTTCATAACATCGTCTTAGTTAATAATACATTTCCAACAGTTGACTGTTTCTCAGAGTTTTTTTAATCACACCAAACTTCTGTTAAAAAATCATTCGCTTATAGACGCAATTGTATTGGAAGGCGAGAGACAGAATTTAGTGAAACTTCTCTTTCATGAGCTTCATTATCTCTAAACTCTTAATTTGCAGTAGTCTTGTTTCATTGTTATTATAAGCATTCAGAAGTTTATTCTTACAATATTAAGACAAAAGAAGTACTTTTTGTAGAAGTAAAGATTGATAGGGAGATTTTTGTAACAGATGATATTTCAAACACTCTCTAGTTGAAATGTATATATCTCCGAAGATATTTGACGGAGACAAATACTACTATGCTTAGAAAAAATACTATGTAACAAATGAAACAAAAAATAAATGAATAAATAAAGCAATGAAATATTTTCTTTGATGACATAATTATGACAATCTCATCATCAGTAAATAAAAAAAAGTTATGGAATTCAGAGAATTTTCGTTTCTTTTTTTTTACCGATTGTTTTCGATGTAATCCTATGCAATTATCAAAGAAAATTTCAAATAATAACATCAAGAAATACCAAAAGCAGGAGTTTCTCCTGTTGATATAACTCACAAGAGTAAGAAAATAAGTTAGCCAAAGTAGATTCACAAAAATAATATAAAGAGTTAATACTTTTTGGAGCTTTACGATTTATGAAGGGAATTAATGAAATTAAATCAGAAGCTCTATAGTTTTTGGTATAATAGTTTCACTTATGTAAGCATTTGTCTACGCATTTTCCATACTTCTGTCCTGGAACTATTCACTTCAAAAATGTGATCAAGTAAAGAGTTAGCATTTTACTTTCCATCAAGAAGCCTTTCTATTTGTTCCTTCAGTGTTAATTATCCTTAAAAATAATAACATTCCAACTACTGAAGTAACTGCGTGTTTGACCATTCGGGCGTTTGAGAAGTTTGCGAAAGAGTAAATATCAAAGTTATTTAGTAATTTTAAAAATACTGTTTTGCAAACATATTTATTTTAGTGTTCTTAATGTCTGAAAGTCTTTAAAAAATCTAATCTTTCATTAAAAATAATAAAAAATTCCTTTTAGTAAAAAATTAAAAATTTCAAACATAAACAAAAAATTCAAGCTTATTGACAGCGATAAATATCAGTGGATATTTTCTACGTTAACAATCTTTAAACGAAATTGCTAAGATACGTTTGCAAACAAACAAATTTGATTTTCTTCACATTTTTTTGGTTTCAATAACAATCTAAAAATTTAATGTTCATTCCTCGAGTTTCATTACAGAAAACTGAATCTTGGAAAACACAAGCGTAGTATTCAACTATATAAGGAAAAGTAGAATCAATAGAAGCAATTGATATAATAATAAATATAAGAATGAAATTCAAAAACATAATCTGAAATAAAATGAATTTTAAATATTTCCATTAAAAAAGCATAATAATTTATTTATAAAATTTTGTTAAAGAGTTATTTTTAAAATTTTATTTATGAACACATCAAAGTTTAAAATGATTTTAAACTCGTTAAGAAGTCAACAGTAAATATTTCTATCAAATGCTCTTAACGATTTTTTCTTGCTGTAAATGTGTCGACAAAATGAAATGATTCTTAAATAAATTTCTTGATTGGCAAATTATGCAGAAATAAATCTGGCAAATCAGTTGAATATTAAAATGATCACATTCATTGGAAAAGTCTAAGTTAAATAAAACTCATTTTGAAGATTACACGGGAATCTTCATTTTGTTGTCACGGTGCTCAGATGGTTGACTCAGAAAACGTTAGGCTGCCTTTTTCAATTCGATATCAAGATATAAATGACATATAATAAATTATTTACACACTTATGGAGATCTATAGATGACATATAATATATTATTGACACACTTAT
>JAPMOR010096416.1:2544502-2554716 GCA_026543865.1 Argiope aurantia | reverse complement strand
ACACACTTATGGAGATCTATAGATGACATATAATAAATTATTTACACGATTGGGTCGCTTTGAAAATTTAAGTGCATTTAATTTGTGGGAAGTGAAATACTTCTTTCGTAATTTTAGAATTGATACAACTAGCTTAGTTTTATTGCCTTGATGTTTGTATTTATAAATGACTGTTATACTATTATTAAACGCTTTATTGCATTTACGCTTTATTGCAGATGTCACACAAATGAAATTTTCTTGGTTGCACTTAGCGTGAACCAGAAAATTTCTAGCCCATGCATCATCCCGAACATAGACGAAAATAATTTTTTCACTAAATCCTGATTGACACTCCATTTAAGTTAAAAAAAGGATTATGCGGATTAGACAGTCCCATAAATCTTTGTTTCATTTTATATACAAAATCCATCAATAAAATATATTAAACATGTCACGGCAATGGAGATCTATAGATAAACATTCTTTTTGTTTATTTTCATTTAACTTGATTTGTTTCAAGTCAGTAAAGATGGAATTTTCTAACCAATTTCTCAATCAGTTCTTAATATCTGTAAATGTTGTCTGATTTCGATTATAATGCTTTATTTTAATACTTTTGGTTCTAAATTATAAATTAAACGATTCATTCAATCAAAAATTAGTCCAATGCAACGAATTTGGATTTGAGGAACAACTGATATCAAGAAAATCATTCAAATCTTCCTGTCTAGTACACTAATAAAAATGTACTTTTAAAAATTGGTCTTATTAAATTAACTTTTAGCTCTCTTTTCATTACATATTTGATGTATGTCTATCATTTTCTTGATTAGATTCCGAGTTAAAAATTTTGATTGTAGACTTAACAGATGCTTTTCTTTAAAGCATGATCAGCCATTTTATATAGAAACGTTTCTAATTAGTTTGCAGATATTCTAAGCTGAATAATATAACTTCATTTTTAAGTAACTCGCATTTCTTCACTTTATGACTATTCGTGAAGTTTGTTCAGAGAAGCATAGAATTTTGACTTTGATTATTTGATATTCTTAGTTCCATTGGCTCTTTTTACCTTGAAATCACATTCAGCTAATGTATCGTGGATTGCTTAATATATATATATGAAATTTTTATATTTCGTTCTCTAAAAATTCACACAACTTTATGCCCCTATTTTTCGATTTTTGAATGAGGAAATATGTCATAAGGAGAAAGTACGTGAAAAATAAATACATAAAAACATCGCTTTCCCAATTATAAGCTGCAAAAGTCCTTCCCCTGTCTTGAATTTGAATTATTTCGAACATTCTTGTTTCGAGTCTTTTTGCAACCTATTACCCAAAGATATTTCAGACAGCTACTTGCTTAACATTTTTTTAATTTGCCTCCACTCTTTACAAAATTTTTGAGGAATGACAGAAGCTTTGCATATGAAATACTTCAACTGACCGATGATAAGGAAAAGCAAAAATTGAGCTCATCTCGATGTTTTTGAGAAATAAGCATTCAATGCCATTGAGCGTTTAATGCTTATATTATATGAATACATATTGGTGCCATATATTCGGCTTTTTGGTTTTGCTCCCCACTTTTATTTATTGCCGTCCCAGAACTGTTTTCGCTATCAAATCATTTGTGACTCTAAAGGGAGTGGTTCTCCCGACTAAAGGACTTCTCTACTCCCACCCGCATCAAGACTGAGAACACCTTGCAAGACAACAGTTAAGAAATGCAGATTTTGGCACAGCATTTTGACTGAATTTATCTATATATTTTGGGCACCTTTCTGTCTGTTGATTCAAAACACAATTTGATACAGTTGTAATCACAGGACAGCATACTGAATTTTATTGATTTAAGTGCCTTTTGATTTATTGTGCTTCCATGCGTGAAGAAGGTAATGGTTTTGGTTCAAAATTTGATAAGAATCTCTGTTTTAAATGCTAAACCTGTGTACACATTTGAATCTGTCGAGCTCTTTGTACTCGAACAGCCAACCAAGCAGGCTCCCTGTGAATGGATTTCTTTGAAAATTTGATAGAACAATTTGGCC
The DNA here is from genome assembly GCA_026543865.1 of Argiope aurantia. Taxonomy (NCBI): domain Eukaryota; kingdom Metazoa; phylum Arthropoda; class Arachnida; order Araneae; family Araneidae; genus Argiope; species Argiope aurantia. Next base: position 2,552,681 of record JAPMOR010096416.1, on the reverse strand, counting down.
ATAAATCAAATTTCAACTGTCTAGTTCAAAAAGTTTTTGAGCTTCCAGACGCCAAGAGATTTTGGCAAATTCAGGAAGGTCCGAAACGTGGAGATTCAAATTTTTTGGCGATTACAATACCTCTCTATTTTTCGTATACGAGAAAGAAAAAAAAAACTGAGATTTTAAAACTTATATTTACTAACTGCATTCGTAAAACATCTTTGAAATAGTTAGAATTATGCCTATTCTTTTATTTGCTTTCAAAGATGCACTGAGAACTATAATTCCCCTAAAAGTATTATTGAACTTTATTATTTAACTTGGTTCCGTCATGTTAGAAATTTTGGAAGTTTGCAAACAACTTTTAATCACTACCTGAATACATGAGTTTTGAAAGTTGGTATACTTGGATTTCCCGATGAGAATACATTATTTTAATACTTTCAGAACTTAATTATTGAGTAAAATATCAACTTAATAAAATTGGGTTTCCATATCAGTGGCATTGACGAATTTGAGTTAAATGTTGATTTCAAGAATCAGTAATATTTATAATTAAAAATCAAAGATTGAAAAATAAAATATATTCAAAATAAAAAAAAAGACTCTTTAAAAATATTATAAAAATATGGCTCTAAAAACAGTTTTAATTTTGAAACTGTATTAACATTCCCTTATTATAACTAATTTTTAATTTTTATTATATTAACATCCCGCTTCCACAATAAAATAGAGTTATAGTGGAATAGACCTCGTTGTTCGATTCATTTATTAAACTCAGTTCGATTTTTTCTTGAAATAATTGAAAGACGGCTGAAAATCATTTGGTTTCATTTATGACTTCTTCCTAATCTTCATAAAACGCATCCTATCGAGATCAAATCAAAATAAAAAAAATCAGTATTAATGTAATTTATCTGGCATTTTAGAATTAATGACTAATTAAAAGTCTTAAAATGGTCTTCGTTTGAAGTGCTCCGACATTCATTATCTTTGCAGGAATCCATTTGAATTCGTTTTCAACTTCACTCAAGAAACCGAGAGGAGAGACAGGCAGAAGAGATTCACTTTCTGACAAAAACATTCGGAAAATCTCTGTTTCAGGCGAAAATCTTACAGTATTTAAACATGATTGATTTCCCTACAATGTTGTGCCTTTACATGTTCAGAAATCTGTCACTTAAAGAAGCGTTCTAAATGGCTGCAAATCGTTATTGCTGCTCAACATTTTTTTTTCTTTCCTAGCGCCTCCGGTCGTTTACGCGTGAATAATTGAACAAGAGAAATAGTTGAGGAGCTATTTATAGGCGACTGTAATTCTCAAGCTGGGTAATTTCTCGTTGAAACTTGCCTATGAATAGGCGCCTCACGTTAAGTTACGTAACTAATCCTCAATTTTTCGTGTCTCCAATCTGGGAAAAAATAAACTCCGATTTTTCTAAATTTTCAATTTAGTGCTTCTTCGGCACATCGAGCACACTGAATGTCGTTTTCGATTGCGAAATTAGTGATGCTGATTGTGACAGTTGACTTATGAAAGATATTAATATAAACTTATTGAAAAATTCAAAACTATATTTTGGATCTTGAATTAATTTAGATGTAAATGCAGTAGTTTAGTTTCATGGTCATATTTAAAATTGTTATATTAAAATGTTCTGCTGTTTAATTTTAGCCTTATTCGTATATTTTTTATTAATTCAGCTTTATTCTTTTTCTCCATTATTAGATAAGGGTTTGAAATTTTTGGACAATTTTATAGTTTCTTCGTTAAACCATGATTCGAATACCATGTCTGCAAAAGGATGCAGAAGGGAACGTATATTCAGAATTTATGTGCCTTAAAGAAGCTACTTTTTTCGAAAAAATATTTGAGTTCGCATCGCTAGGCCTGTGTTTTCCAAAGTTCCGGAAGGAGACCCAAAGAAGCATGGGAAAAGCAAACCAGCCAATTCGGAAGTTCAAAATAGTTTCCAAATTTGAATTAATGTGACTAGAAAATAATTCAATTAAAAAGCCCTTAGTGATTTGAACACTTTTCTCCCTCCGAATGTCTCGTACGAACATATAGCTCTCTGTTCCTTCTAAAATTTTCAAGAAAACCAAGAAAAAAAAGAAAGAAGTTTGGGAGTCTTTGCATTTTAAGCATTTTTCTTTTATGGTACATTGCTATTTATCTTGATTTTTTCCCTGCTTAAATAGGCTTGAGTGAAAGGCTAAAGACAAATATCTTTTGAGATATAAAATTGTTAACATTAAAAAAACGGATTAGCAATATATGATAGTATATCACATTTTAAGTAGTATGCTTTAACAATTCGTGGCAACTTAGAAGTAATGAAAATTAAAATCAGATGTTTGATGGCAAGGGTCTTCGAAACTAACAGTTATGCGATGTATATGCGTTACTCCTCGGTTTTTCTTTTCATCGGCACTGACTATTAGTGAATCGTTCAAAGCTCTCCAATAGATATGACGCATTTAAAGGAGTTAAGAGAGTTATATGACTCAACAAAAAATGAAATTGTACCAAAAGTCTTAAATTTAGAAACTTTCTGGAGCTTGGTAGAAAAGATTTCTAACCGGGAAAAATCAAAGTGTCATCGAGAGTCCACACATACTTTTCTCCATGAAGAACGGGGATAACATTTGAAAAGTTTCATTCGCTTATGACACCAATTTGACAACAAAGAAATCACCAAAAGAAATGGTTTGATTTTACATGCGATACTCACTCAAAGGAAGACATTTTTTCCCTGGCTCATATGCTATTCAATTATAGTTATAATTATAATCGTCTCGATATTATAATTAGTCTCGAAGGCCAAAAAGAAAAGAAAACCGTTTTCTCAGAGCATTTCCAGTGTTGTGGCTTACTTGAGAAGTAAAATGAAAAGAAACGTTTAGATAGCTCCCGAATATAGAGACAACCCTTCATTTCAAACTTAAGAAAGTCACTCCCTTGCTTGATCTTACATAGATTAAACGCTTTGGCGGTTAGGTACCAGCCAAATTTACACACAGGGGATAACAATGCACTATATTTTTAAGGGGTTGCCACATATTATCAACATGTAAAGTTTTTGTCTATTTGAAATAAAAAGCAAACAGAGAGATGGAGGTCTATCATGGAGAACTCCCTGACTTGCCATTTAGGGATGGAACTGAAAAGAAGAAAGAAGAAAGGTTCCATGGGATCTCACAACTGGACACCTATACTGAGGGGAAGACTAGCGAATAGTGTAAAATAGTTTAAAAATCACAAATTTAAAATAATGATAAATTTAGAAGTTTTACAATCTGGAAGAATTTAAGGAACTAGTAAAATATTTCGCATTAAAAAAATAATACATTTTAATTAAAATCTATCACATTATTGTCTACAGTTCATTAACAAGTGAATATCACATTTTCAATATTGGCTTATTAGAAATAACTCCGAAACATCTGTTATTTCCATCCTTTTTTGAAAGAAATATCAGTAAAAAAAATTACTGCAAATTACGTGATAAATTAAATTATTCTTGGTCGATGTAAGAATTAACTTCGTAAAAAAGCAGTTATTGAGGTATATATGTAAACAAAAAGACATTTAGGAAATAATTTCTTCATTCAATGTAAAAATAGATAAATGACAAGAATTAAAAATTAAAATTATATTTTCAGTTGCAGAATCTACAAGTTTCACTTGCAATTCTTGAACAAATTGGTAATAAAGGTTTATTTATTTATTTCTCCTTTCCCTGCCCCTTCATTTTTGGTATTTTTGACAGTAGAGTTTTTTTCATCCAGCTGAAGAATTTCGCAGCTGTCACTCGGAAGATCTGACAATAGTGGCAGTTGGTTTGCCAGCATGACAAGTTCTCTTTCCATATCAGAAGATTTGAGCTTCTGGGCTGTTGTCTCAGAAAACACTTTCGTCTACTCTTTCAATTGTTTTTGATTAGTTTAGATTGATAGTTATTTGAACTCAGTTTAGAACTTAATAACACCTAGGAGGAAACAATCGAAAACTTATACAATATTTTTGTATTTATCTATCCATTTATGTACAAGTGTGCGTAATAATTCGGGATTATACATTTCCATATTGGCTTTTTATGTAGCAGTTACGAGGCGAATAGAATAGTCAAAAAGTAGTAAGTCTACAATGATTTGAGAAGCACCAAAATACACAGAGGGTCCGAATAAAGGTAAATATTCCCTACATTTCTATTTTGGATATTCATATGCTAAATTGAAAAGTTATGAAAGAGAATTTTTAATTTTATATAAATTGCAAAGGATTATTGTTTAAGAAAATATCAAATTTACCACATCCCGTAAGTCAGATTTTCAAGTCAGCAAATAGTGTGTTTTGCATTAATAAAATGAGGCGTAAAATTTCAATACTGCATTGAAAGACTACAAGGGATAGAGATACTCATTCAAATCACTGATCACTGATTCAATCAGGAGGAAATTCATGTCAGTGAATCTGATTTCAGAGGTCATTTTTATCACGTAATAAAACAATAGCAGGAAGAAATTAAAATGTTTCATTTTCTTCTGATATATAAAGCTAACTCTTGTTAAAAATATTTTTCATTTGTGCGACTACAGGCGTGCATTCATTTGATTATCTTCTATACATTTATCATGAAAAGTGTTTTAAACTGTTACATCACTGTTTTCTATTGGTGGTATCAGATAAACAGTTAAGCAGAAACCACCCTGAAATCAAGTAGTATAGGATTCAAAAGTCCCAAGCAAATCCATATGCCTACTTGGTAACTTCAGATTCAATCGATAAGTTCAATGTAGCTGGAACTTCATCCATTAAAACCAGACATGTAGAGCTGTTGTCAGTCAAGTTTCGAATTCATGCATGAATAAGAAATAAACACTTTTAGAACCAGATTAAAATATCTGCCAGTGATTACTTATGCACCATGCTTAATTCTATGCACGACTGAATCAAACAAGCGATTTCGAAAGAAGACATTTCATGCATTGTTAGAAAAATTGAAAATTCTGGTAATGAATATTATGTGCATTGGGTGGATTTGTCACTCCAAAAATACTATTTTTTAAAGATGTTTGGATTATTTTTGTTTGAAGAAGTATTTGACAAAGTTTACATTTTTTGAGAAAGACGAATTTTCACTTTTTTGATTTAGAGACCAAATAATGTAATCGAAATGTCGTTGACTATAAGAACAACACTGCAAAATTTTAAGATGTTTAAAATTCCAAGAAGCATATTTATGAAAAGTTGAAAAAAGATGAAGGTGCAATATTCAATGCATATGGAAATGTTGTTTACATATGCACATATCTCTTCATTGTATCGTTGTATCTTCAAATGTTTTCATTTTACATTATTACTGATCTTCCAACATCTTTTTATAAAAAATATAAAGCAGGGCCAAAGATAAATTTTTTAATACCAAATCCAAATGCAGCATTTCTGCAAAAACTGCCCCCCCCCTGCAATTTTTGATTTTTATAAAATATTGAGTCATTTTTTGGAACTTGTAATATATCTTATATAGCGAAGATTTTTATTTCATTAATTAAGGCCGAAGTTGTCCTTAGTCGAATACTTTGAATATCAACCGCTAAGAAAAACGACGTGTTTCCTCATTTAATGCAGATTACATTACCAAGGCATTGATACTATTATTTTCTGAAGCAAAGCTGGATCTTTGTATATCAACTTATACATGTACTATTAACAAGAGTATTAAACTGAATGACATTATTATGTCGAGTACAAGAACGGTAAAGTAAGATAAATAACATTTCATGCTTTAGTCAGGTAACGGAACAGGTGTCTCATTAATAGAGATTTTTGAGAACTAACATGCCCTCCATTTTGGTCGTGAGATTAATTGAATCTTGTGAAATGCCTTCTCACACTTAGAGAACATATTATTGACTGTAATAACGGATGAGAGATATGAGAGTTGGGTTGCTAAAAGAAAAAGCCCACAATTTGAAATCTACAAGATATATTAAAATTGCCTCAAGAAATTTTGAAACTATAGACGACATTCAATAAATAGATTGGACAAAACATAATCCTCTCCAAAGACATAAATCATGACAAAAGAGACTATTTAGTTTGAGAAATGACACTTGGATTTGTTTTGAAGATTTTTCACGTCATATATATATATATATATACAAAAGTATAAAAATAAAGTAAAATGGAAAAACAAAAACCAAATAAAAATATTAAAAAAGATTAAAAAAGGAAGAATCCGGCCTGAAGACTTTTTCAAGGGTCACCCTCAGGCAGGGATTCAAAAAAGGGATTTTTTCTGTAAAGGAAATACAGACAAACGTCTAATAATGATTCCTTCGTGACCCGAAAATCCCCTGAAATTAGGCCTAAGAGATATACCATTTTAACAGAAAGGAAAAAACAAAACAACCAATTAGAAGAAAAACTACTAATAAGTAAAAATACAATAACACAAAACACTAAAATACCAAATACAGACAAATTAAACACAGAAGAAATTACGAAAAGTTAAAAAATGTAACCAAAGGCAACACATACCTTCTATAATAGTCCTGAAAATCCCAAGCTATCGATTGTGATTCCCGCCCATTAAAAACAAAGCTAACGGCAATTTAGGTAAAAATTGTAAGTTCGCAGCGCCACCTATTGAGTGAAAAAAAGCAAGGAAAGTTCTAATTTTTTATTTAAGCCAAAAGGATTAATCCCAAACCATACCTTGTTTAATTAAAAAATTGACATTACAGTAATTTTTGGGAAATTCATTTTTAATTAAATTATTAATGAGGTGGTTTGATGCTTCAATATAGGAGTTTTTATTATTGCAAACCTTTTTTATCCTGTTAACTTGTGAGAAAATTAGATTTTTGAAGATTTTAGAGTTTAGATTTGAATGGTAATTACATAGTTTTGTTATTTTGAAGTTGAATTCGTCCCTTTTATCGTAAATACCAACAACTGTTTTATCATTATCAATTTCGATCTTTAAATCCAGAAAGGTAGCTTCAAGTTGATTTTTATTCGTTTTCGTTAGAATTAAATCTTTTGGATAGCAATTAGTTACAATATTAGTATTGTCGAAGTCAATCAGAAGTAGGTCATCAATATATCTCCACCCGTTTATCAAATTATATTTAATTATTTTTTTCTCATAGTAATGTAGAAAAATATTAGCCAAAGCATTTGAGAAAGCCGTTCCCATTGGAATGCCCTTAACCTGTTTATAAAAGTTAATACCATTAAAAACGTAATTTTCAGTAATATTAAAATTAGCTTGAGTTATGTAATTTTACGAGTTATTTAATTGAGTTATGTAAAATTACGTTTTTAATGGTATTAACTTTTATAAACAGGTTAAGGGCATTCCAATGGGAACGGCTTTCTCAAGTGCTTTGGCTAATATTTTTCTACATTACTATGAGAAAAAAATAATTAAATATAATTTGATAAACGGGTGGAGATATATTGATGGTTTGGAATTAATCCTTTTGGCTTAAATAAAAAATTAGAACTTTCCTTGCTTTTTTTCACTCAATAGGTGGCGCTGCGAGCTTACAATTTTTACCTAAATTGCCGTTAGCTTTGTTTTTAATGGGCGGGAATCACAATCGATAGCTTGGGATTTTCAGGACTGTTATAGAAGGTATGTGTTGCCTTTGGTTACATTTTTTAACTTTTCGTAATTTCTTCTGTGTTTAATTTGTCTGTATTTGGTATTTTAGTGTTTTGTGTTATTGTATTTTTACTTATTAGTAGTTTTTCTTCTAATTGGTTGTTTTGTTTTTTCCTTTCTGTTAAAATGGTATATCTCTTAGGCCTAATTTCAGGGAATTTTCGGGTCACGAAGGAATCATTATTAGACGTTTGTCTGTATTTCCTTTACAGAAAAAATCCCTTTTTTGAATCCCTGCCTGAGGGTGACCCTTGAAAAAGTCTTCAGGCCGGATTCTTCCTTTTTTAATCTTTTTTAATATTTTTATTTGGTTTTTGTTTTTCCATTTTACTTTATTTTTATACTTTTGTATCAGGTCATCTGTGTTCTAGAAGTAGCTGCATTTGCGCTCTCTAAATACTATGAAGTTTTTACCTGTTCCATTTTTGGTTTTGTTTGAATAGATTATATTTTTTGTTGCATTTTTGAAATTGTTTTGCTTTCGTTGTCATTTTAGTTTAGTTTTCAAACTATTTCTT
>JAPMOR010096416.1:2500087-2539431 GCA_026543865.1 Argiope aurantia | reverse complement strand
ACACACACACACACACACACACACACACACACACACACACACACACATGTATGGTGACAATGTTTAGTATTATTTCCTCCTTTCCCTCACATGGTTAAAGGCATTTTGACCAGATGAAACGTCTGCCGTTTTCCCACACATACTTAAGTGAATAAGGACCGACAAATGCGGATTCTTTTCACTAGGAGAATCATTGTGTCTGGTCTTTTGTTACTATCCAGTTGTGGGAGAACAGATGTATATCCTGTCGTTTCAAAGAGATCCATCATGTCTTCAAGGGAGAGGAAAGTCAAAACATCCAGATTCTAAACATTTTTCTTCTTAATAAACAGAATCTTCAAGTCATCAAGAATCAATAAATCCCCAGCAACCATTGTTATTAAGTGTCAAACCCAATTGCAAAACAACCAGCGTTAGCTGCAAATCGATTGTAATTGACATATGCTGAAGAGGTCGTTAGCTATAAAGATGGTTCCTTAATAAAAACTCCCTCGGTAGGGTTTTAGACCACTAAAGAGCCGTTGCTGAGCAGCTATTGGGTGATAGGGAACTCAAGTTTACCAATGAGAAAACTGGAGGCGGATATCTGATGAAAATGAAATGCGGTGTTTTTTCCCATAGAGGAGGAAAAAATGTCTTCGAATTAGAATTTGAAGAGACTTCGGCATGCGGAAGGTTATTTCTGATTTTTTTAGAAGCTCCTTGTGATTAAGGTTCATCCGATAAAGATCGGTGGATTTCCGGAGCAGCCCAGGAGTAGCCGTTTAGAGCTAACAGCTTGTTAGCAATTTTTTGGTGACTTTTTCTCCCATTTGATCGAGAAACTATTTCTTGATTCAACTGTTACTTGATTTTTTGTAAATAATGTTAACCTGGATGAGAATATGTTGTTCTTTGTAAACATATAAGGCTATAAATAAAAGAATTTTTGTACTCTATCTTCTTATTTGATCGGTCCTAATCAAGATATTACAGTACATATTAGTTATAAATAACGAGTGATGATACAAAGTATAGTTAAAATTATATAATGAGTTTTTTGATATGTAAGCATTTAATATATTAATATTGAAAATGATATCTTTTGTTCTCTACATCCGACATAGGTCCACAGGTGAAGTGACATTTATTGGCTTATAGTTTTTTGTTTGACTTTTTTATAAACTTAAAAGTAATTTTTAACATGGAAATAGGGCACTTTAGTTTATTTTGATTGAGTTCAACTTTTGAAGATCGTAATAAATCTTTGTCTATTATCTTTATATTTATCGGTTAAAATCTTCTACTGGTAATTATGAAGGTCTATTTTTATGCTGCAGTGGAATGGAAAGAAATGGAAGCTGTGACCATGCATTTATCCTTTTTTCTTTGTCCGTTTGTTTTATTAAATTTATGTATAATCTTACCTATTTATTTCTTTGATATAAATAAATATTATTCACTAAATATGTAAATAGACCTCGTAAAGATGTGCACTAAAAATTTCAGTTTTAATATACATCTAAACAAAAAATAACTAATCATCAAGTGCTATTAATATTTAGAGTGCACCTGCTTAGATTTTGTATTCATTTTATTGCTTTAGGTGTAAAGCAAATACCTGTTAGTTCAACGCACTGAAATATTGAGGGCTATAATAAGGAGGCTATAAAATTAAATCCTACACTGGGCGGTAATGCATATTTATATCGCTTATAATCTTTCCGTTTTAAAATTAGTTTTGAATGGTGTAATTTGTCTTATTTCTCATTTTATTTCAAGAAGTAAGATGTATCAAAATTAATATAGAACAACAAAATGAAATGCTGAAAGAAAAGCCGAGATTAGAAGGAAAACGTGAGTATTGTCAAATGAGGGAGGGTGGAACCAACCAAACAAACAAAAAACGTCGCATATACACAATACAAACGATATGAATACGAAGTATGCAGAAATTCTAGGAACGCCTGTAAATTAATCATTAATCAATAACAAATAGAAATGCAAAAAGTGGTAAAAGGAAATCAAAACGCTTTGATGGCATCTTGGAATCAAAACGGACAGCATCAAAAATAGCGTTTCTTGCTTCAGTTTCGCAAATAAAACAAAAAGATATTTCTTTCAATCTAAAATAGACCAAAATTAATGGGATTCAAAAGTTGACAAAATTAAAAGAAGAATGTACAGAAGGATAAAACAATACAAAGGGGTGGAGGTTGTCATTTTAACACCGAATTTTCGCTTTTAAATAAAAAATTTAGCCCGAAAAGAAAATTTTAAATTAAAAGTAGTAGCAAAGATCTATAAAATGAGCACATAATGATAAATGACATAATTAGATCAGGACTAAATTAAAAAAGTGAAAATTTTATTTTTTATAGTTGGAGAGAAATTTTTGGAATTCCTCTTAAGAAAATGCTATATATAAAGGACTAAATATTAAAATTTCAAGACAATATCTACATAAATTTTGGAAATAATCGACTTTATTGAAATAAAAAAAGGTCACCGAAAAATGCTTTTAAGCACTTTTCTATCAATCGGAATTTTTGGACCGAAAAAATTTCTAAAAGCGTTATTCTTTAATTTCAGAATGTATCACAATAGCCAATTTTCAAAAGAAAAAAAAACGCGTTTAAAATTTAATTTGAAAAAGAAAAATAGCCTGACTTTTTGTCGACTGATTCTCGAAAAACATGAAAAAGTAGGAGGGTAACATTAATCCAAAACTTCAGAATTGAGACAAAATGCTCACTTCATATTTTCATTTTTTTTTTTTTTTTTTTTTTTTTTTTTGCATTGTTACATAAAAAGCATTCTTGGAATAAATGTTGTTGTTTTGATCCCCGAATTTGGTCTGGTAGGAAAGTACAAGCCTTTTTCGATGACTATTTTCCTCCCAACAAAGTCAAATTCTTCAAAATCAATGTATATATTGATTTAAAAATTTTACCTATTATTCCCTTCTATATACACGTACTTAAGAACAATTCCAAATTTTCAAACATTAAAAAATGAAAAAATATCGTAAATTACATTGTTTTAATTTTTTTTTCCTGTGTCAAATATACCGTTACTCATTTTATAGTTCTTTTTAATAGCTATAATCTCTTAAAGTTTTTCTGTGAGGACAATAAATTTTGAAATAAACCAATGTCCAAACTTCTACTTCCCCTCATACTTTTATTCGGGAACATATCCTGGTGCAAATATTTGAATAAACAACTCAACTTAAACCAATACAATTGTGTAAGCTGTTCCACGGAATATTGCAATTCGGCTAGACAATAATACAATTACGTCAATATCGTTGTAATATGTTATTCTTAGCTTCTATCTGAAAGCCATTTATTAAAAATTCACACATTGTAGCCGATATTATTATTTCTTAAGCGCTTGACTTAATTACAGCTGAATTTATATATTTGTACGTTTAATTAATTTATTTCTAAAACTGTTGATAATAAGATTATTTTTTAATCTGATTTGTGGCTGCATTTACAACATTTCATTTTTGATTATTCTTATAAATTCATTTATAAAAGTGTGATTTTTGTAGGAAATATTAGAATTTCAGAAAATGCATAGATTAATTTTAACTTCATTTTTTTTGTCTAAATATCAATTTCTGATTTGTTTCAAATATTAAGTCTGAAAAAATGGCAGAGTTTTAAGACTTACTAATTTTGATTAATTTTAGTTTATCTGGGTAAATAATGGAACTCGTGAAGTTGAAATTTCATCAATATATTTGAATGTGGAAAGAAGATTTATAAAAAAGTCCTTTCGAAGAAGTGCAGAAATTCTTCCTTGTGGAATGTCTTATTGGCTGTAAAATATTTTCTCCCTTAAAAATACAATTATAAATGCAGGGTCTTTTTCAATCAGCCAATCATATCTTAAATAAGCCATCATGAAGATTTCTTGCAATTTGTGTAATGGAATACTTGTGTTATTTGAACAGCCTCTTTGTTTTTCTTTCCTTTATTTCTTATTTTTCATTTCGATTGACAGATATTTTACTTTAATTTGGTTATTTTCGATTTTGAAGGTTACTTACATTTATATACATATTTGTATACAAATATGTATATGAATGTAAATAAAAATTTGTAAACAAATATGTATATGAAAGAACTTTTGGAGGAGACGAGTTCTCTTTGATTAATTCTTCACCACTCAGCAGAATGTTCGTTTTTCATCAGTTTCTGTTGGGAGCTTATATACATGAAAAGGGAAAATTGTCGAATTCTAGATGAACAGCATTTACTTTAACCATGTGATTTTCATATAATACGGCAGCTGCATGTTGGACAGTCAAAATTACTGAAAGTAGATTCAAAGAGCGTGGAAAGGCAGATGCTTATTCAACTGAGAAGTTAAAGCAAAGTTTGAATCCAAATAATTTAAGAAAAGAAATAAAAATTATTACTATTTTCCTCCTTCACAAGCCTCACAAGGTTGCAAGATCCTTGTTGATATTGATTCTGTGAAGATGGAATTTCTTACTAGATAAGCTTAAAATTTTGGAAATCTTAATTGGTCACTAGCCACGGTTTGAAATAAATATTCATTAATGAAAAATGCATCCAGATAAGTTCAAATGCAATAAATAAAGCAATTTTCTGGAATCAAAAACATTTCCATATGAAATCAAAATTTAGGCAATATGATTTGTATGATTTAATCAATTATTAAAATTTCGCCAAATTAGTTCAATTGCGAAAAAGATAACATTTGGTAATACAACTATTTCATGAATGTGATTTCTTATTTTTATTTTATTTTTAATATTCAATCAACTTTTTTCTTTTAAAAAAATAGTATTTGGTTCACAATGGGCTTTTCCTTAGCGTAAAATACAATGTTCATTTGATGAAAACTATATTTGAAACTTATTCTCTTGAGAAAGAATAGCGCAACAGTGCAATATTACGACAGCGCTTTCAGAGATGAGCATGGTTTTTAATTGCCAAATTTGGGCTAGTAAACATCAGATTGTAAATTTAGTTTAAAAACAGTTTAAAGAATTTTTTCAATGAACAGGGCTTTTTAGCAACACAAAAGTTTTAAAAGTATTTTGATTGCAATTTCAGAATATAAAAATGTATGAAAAAATACTTTTAAATTTCCAGAATTTTAACCTAAATATCCAAAATTCTAAATTTTATAGAATGCGATAAAATCAACACAATATTTTTCAATGCAAAATAAAATTATGTCCACTTTGCAAATGTAAAAATTTCAATCGGTAAATTTCATCAAAGGTAGGGCATGAAACAATTCAAAAATGAATATAATGAACTTTTCAAATTTTGGTGAATGTCATCACCCTTTAGCAGCTCAATTATGTCCAATTCATTGCTTTTAAAGATATCAAAACATTTAAAACTTATCTCTTTTTTCAGACATTCATTGCAAAACATACTTTGAATTTTATTTCATTTAACTGGACGCATAATTTCTTGTCTGTCTTAGAGACAGTCAGTTTGCAAGATTTTCAAAAGCCAGCTGAAGTTATCAAAATGAACTGATTGTTGAAACTGAAAATCCATTTCAAAAGTCATTATTTTGAAGCACAGAATTTTGAAACGAATTTAAATAAGAAGATTTCTTTTCACAACATGTCAACGGATTTTTTAAAACTCGTGAAATCATAGCTTTATTCTTCGTTTGGGGAGAAAGTTCGATTCAGCAACTCTCAGGTATTATTATATTCCTTCTAAAAAGAATTTTCTCGAAGTTCAGTGGAGAAAGCATTTATTTTAGCTGCGCGATTTTTCCATCCTATTTCCGTGGCACACTGGGTCTTTAGAGTTGCAGAAATAAGAAACTGAAAAGCATGGGGAATCCTAATGCCCTAGTAGCTCCGATGTGCTTTTACACGTTTGAATTGAAGTGATTAGAAAATAATAGGTAAATAAATATATATAGCGTTATATTTATAATATAGCATTATGTGTATATATATATATATATATATAGCAAATATGTATATAGTGTAGTAAAAGATCACATTAAATATTTTTATTTTACCTACAATTCAAAAGCATAGTTCATATATTTTAAAACTGATGCGCAAGTTATTTTCTTAATACGACAGATTTTTATTTTTCGAAAAGAGCTATATGTCACAAAAGTGCTTTTCTTTTATTTATTTTTACAAGAAAATAAATAAGTTATAATATTTCTGTTGATATGTTTTGAAAGCTAGACTTTAGTTAATTCATTTAAATGTAATAAAACTATATATTTTATAAAGGGGTTTAGTTAATTTTCAGCTATGAATGTGATGAAATTTCTGAGACTTATGGATAATATTTTATTAATGTAATAATGCTTCAAGAATTATTTAATTGTATATAAATAAGAATAGATCTTAAATAAGCACAATTACAATAAAATAAGATTAAGAAGAATTAGCCCAAACAAAAGCCAGTATATTATTCAAGAAAGCCAAACTAACAATTCGAAATGTGATAAGACAAAACGTTTTTAATATAAATGTCTCAAAATCATAATTGGGAGTTAAAAAAATAATTAGCATTGAAACATATCTTACAACAAATTAATAATTCTAGTACTTTTAACAATAATAGTACATTAATTGAAATTCTTACAATCAATCAACAATGTGAATTCTTACAGAAAAAAAGCAAAATTCTAAGAAAGCTACAAGAAACAAGAAAGAAGTTTTAAAAGTGAAGTAATTTTTATATTTAATAACCTATCATTTTCTCTAATAGAAGAGATTCACTAACTTTAAAAAAAAATGAACATCCCAACCTTTTATTTTTCTCCCATGTAATAAATGCTGTCCAACCTTTCGGAATTTTATGACCTCATCTAAGTTTGTGGCTGAGTTTCTTTTATCCCATGATATAAATCGAAAGTCAGATTGAAAGCTCCCGTTTTCCTTCATCAGACACGATAGTCTTCTTCAAAGCCTCTTGGCGCCATCAGCAGTGACTAACGATTTGCACGTGCGCAACATTTCATTCTATAAAGGACCAACCCGGCAGTTTCCTTTTCCTATCGACCCTACTCCAAACAAACATACACTCCGAACTGATTTCCCCTTAACGTCTGATCATCTATCAGTTGAGGGCGCAGTGAAAATCGCCTTTTTGCTCTTTCTGTCTTGTCTGATGATTGAGCTTCTTGTTTCCTACCACATGCGACTAGGATTCAAACACCGACTTTTCTGAGGTAGCCATTCACTGTTAGTTCAAGAGCTAAAACATATTTTATGCCTCCATGCATTCTTCGGAGCAAAGTTGGGACCTGCCTCGTATAGTGGAAGCCATTAAAATGCATAACATAGTTATTTTATATGTTTGTGGAATATCCTTCCAGTTTATCTGTAACATGTTTCCTTAAATGCTGGGCTCAGATTTGCAGATTCATAATAATAATAAAATAACCCAGATTCTGCAGGTAGGCAGATTTATAATAATCATAGAATTATAATTGTAGATTCATAATAATAATAAAAGTACTATTATCTCGTCTTGAAAAATGAACTGAAAAAAAATCAACTTGCATTTATGAGACATTTCAGAATCGAGTGCGCGACATGACCATGGCCATCCTTGGCGGTTTTTGACTTTTTGTGTAATTATTGAATTTCTGGTTTCTTACCAAATGTTACCGGAATGTAGACTTTTCCAGAAATAGTTATTAACTATTAGCGCTGAAACATAATATTTTATGCCTCCAATCATTCTAAGTGTTAAAATTCGGCCCTGGTTCATAATCTGGGAACTGAAAATCATCTATTGAAATCATTAAATTCAATGCAGCTAATCTACATATTTATTGAAGTTCCGATTTAATTCACTGAGACAAAAATTAAGTTTTCTTAAGTGTCAGAAAAAATTCGGAGATTGATAATAATAATAAAATTATTATTTAATTATGTAAATAAATCTTCATTGCTTTCTTCAAAAATACTGCATATGAAATGGCATTTACAAGAAAAAGAGGCGTATAAGCAAAAGTATAGTTATTACATTTTGGAGTGCCATAAATTTGATCATTGAAAGGCAAACAATATATGCGTAAACGCTTGTCTCTTGGTGAAATGCTATTAAAAACAATTTTTAAATACTCATTTTTATTAATGTACTAAAATATGGATTTTATCTATTTTTCTGCTTTATAGTGTTTAATTAATTTATAATTCGTTATAATAAATATTGCTTATTTTTAAATAATTTTTTCCTGAAATTTACAAGCAGAACTTGCCTCTCGTACGGATCAAATCTTAGTTTTACTAAAAGATTAACTCATTATTAAGTTCTGAAAAGATAAAATAAATGCAATTAGGAACGTATAAACAAAATGGAATTTCTAATCTTTTGCATTCGAGGAAAAAGCGATTACACCCTTTGCTTCGAAATTTCTGCTACAAATATTAGTTCCTTCGAAGTTTTTAAACTAAGCAATTCATATTTTAATGCATTTAAAAATATCCGCTCTAAGAAAATAAAAAAAATGGTATGAAACACAATGGAAGCATCTCTAAACATCATCCCGAAGTTAATTTCATATTAATGTCATGATGATGTTTGAAGTATGAAGAAATAATTAAACAAGTATAAAAATTCATGCGCATTGATTGTGGCGCCAAAATACAGAGCCAAGTCTGGACTAATTTTTGGAAACTAGAAAAAACTAATATTTCATCTTGTAGAACAAGCAATAATCATAAGAAATACTAAAGCCAATAATAAAACATTAGATTTCCTTAATGGTTGCAGATTTAATCCATAGGAACGTTTGACTTCTGGTATTTTTTTCCAATAGACTTTCCCTTCAAAAGTATGCCAATTTATAAAATAATTGGATTTTTTTTCCATAGACTTGCTTAAAAAGGCAACTAGACCTCACATTTTCAGCAGCCAAATATTTAATTCAATGAAGGAGGAAATATGTACTTGCACAAGTAAAAACCTCTAACTACGCAACCCTACTGACCAATTTCTATGAAATCATCTGCAACTGAACACCTTTAGATGTATCAATAATCGTATCTTTTTAGCAATGAATGACCAAAACTGTTGAGTATATAAAAGTAATATTTCTAAACAAGCATAAAAAGTACACAATAAACCTTGTTTAAAGCAAAAGTGAATTAATTTAACTTTGAAATAAATAAAATTAATATCTAAAACTCAAACAGCTGCCATATAAAGCATAAAAATATCACGATCACCTTCTATTTTTAAGATTTCATGAGCTACAAAAATGAATCAAGCAAAGAGAAACAACTAAAATAAGAGCCCAGAGTTAGGTGCAGACATGGTTACATTTCGTTATAATCGTCATGAAGATTCAGAAATTTATCATATTAATGGACAAGGATTCCAATCCTTTCTACGAAAAACATTGCTGCCAGTGATGAGAGATGGGCCTTAAAGCTATTCAAGTTCCTTTAAGGTCTTCAAGAGTCTGGAAGTTCTTTGAATTTTCTTTTAAGGAAAGACTATGGAGTAAGAATATCTAAAGATTCACGTAAGTCACAATTTTGGTATGTTGGCCGGCCATTTCATTAATACCTCGGATTCCAACATCTTCCGTTTCTTTAGAACGTCTTGATCAACTTAGTGTAAAGATATAAAGTAAAAATAATACGTAGAGTAATTATTAATTGCGTTTAACATAAAGATTGCTCCTAAGAACGAAATATAAAGAAAAAAGAATAAGAATTCAATCGCCGTTAAAATTTTTTCCTCCTTTAAAGGGTTATCAATCATTGAGAAGGAATGAAAAAAAAACCATAACTAATAATCGAAGGAATCAAAACACAGTAGCAGGGAAGATGAAGAAACAAGCTTTAATTATTTTTTCCAATTTTAAACACGAAGAATAAATATTTAAGAAGCTACTAGGCTCTGTATGGATCCATTCAAATATCAATGACTAACCCCCATGCACTGTCGATATAGATTCTGTGTCACCTACATAATTCGTCAAATTATATCGAGCCTTGTGCAATTAGCCCACTCATCAACAAACGTTATGGAATATCAAGGGAAAGGAACCGTTAAACAAACCAACCACAGAAATCGAAAAGCAGTCTTATCATCCAATGATTCTCGAGGTGCTGCCTTCTTCCCTTCTGTCCTTGGACGGGTTCTTTTTATCAGGCATGATAAAATTGATGCTAGTTTGAAGATGCGTTTTATTTTTTCATTGAGGAGTGAATGCAAAAGTACGAATGCCAATTGTTTTCTGGCAGCAGCTATTCACAGATATATAATAAATTCTTTAAAAACAAATTATTATTTTTTTTTATTACAGTCATTAATAATACTTATACTCTTATGCTATTTTTTGCTAGTCCAATTCATACATATTAATTGGAAAACTGCAGTTATATTGGAGGAAAGTGGGATAAGATTGAATAGAGATGAAACCAAGGTCAGTAGAAAGGTTAAACTGAGAGTGATGACGTCACTTTGAGAGCATCATTGATTTCTCCAAACACTATTGCTATAAATATAAAGTTTAAGAGCTGTCTCAGCATCAATTGTTTCTTAGCTTGTTTTTCATGGAAACAATAAGTTTAAGTGTCAAACGATAACTTAAAACCAAAATCTAGAATATTTAAAAAATCTAATTAAATTCCTATCTTCTTTCCCATATGGTCTCTATGCAAGTAATAAAAAGATAATTGCTTTAAATCCCCAGAAAGTTAAACATTATAAAATATTCTGGTGAAGACAATTGATAATTTTTAAGAAATCAAATAGTTAAAAATAATATTATTTGTAATTATAAAACACACATTGATTTAAATAGGGCTATTTCGTTTAATTTAATTTAATCAAATATTTCCGAGAAATTTTTGAAACTACTTTAATATTTTAAATAATTATAAATGAAGTAACAATTCATTTTTGCATAATTTCTTCATTAGGTAAAATTCGTATCGAAACTACACACATAAATATATTGTATCCCTAATATCCTTAATTTATCACATTTTCATCTCAAAAATTATAATGAATATATAATCACCTCTATTGTAATTAATATATAATGGAGTAGTGTAATAATCGATATTTACTATATTAGTGAAAAATAATTGCATAGGTATTAATTTTAAGTTTTAATCATAATGAATTGTAAAAAAGTTTATATGATCAGAATATTACCATTTCGATGAGTTTCATTTCGAAATCTTTACAAAGAGCAAAGTTCTAAAGTGGAGATTGAAGAATTGAATCAATTTGAGAGAAAAACTCTCTCAAATCAATTCACTTCGTGAATCTTTATTTCCTCGGACGTCAAATTAGCAACTTTTTTTTGCATGATAGCCAAGCAATGCATATTTCAAATCATATAGATAATCATTGTTGTTAATATATTGGGTGAATATTCGAGCATTTGCAATGTTAAAGAGATATTTTCTTTGGTATTTATAAATCCATCTATATATTCATATAAAATATCAAACAGTATTTTGAAAAGGCTTGGATTTCTAAATTGAAACAAGAATTAGGAATAATAAAATAAAAGCATTCACTGCGAAAATTATAATTGAGAGGAGGTTTTTTTGTTTCATTTTGATAGCCAAAAGTAAGTTGAAACACTCATTAAATGATGACAAAAGATGTTAGGGAAGGATTCATTAGATGGGTTCCGAAATAATATCAAAATGAGGCATTTGTCGAAAAACCATTCAACATCAAGAGACCTGGGTTTTAACAAATATTTTCTAAATGCTTTTTTATGCTTGTCGTCACATTCTTCTCACAGGATGCAGCTATCAAATGCGACCTTCATGGAATCTTTAAGTTCCTATTATCAAAAGGAGTTCACAACACATTCTGGAAGTTACCAGACAATACGGTGCTTCTTCCCTCAAAGCATCAGGAATGCAGACTGCTCCTTTTAATAGGATTTATTCGCTCAAACAAATAAGTTTTCTCAATAATTTGTTGCTTGTAACACCATAAATCAAGACCCACCCCCCTTAAAACATTCCGACATTAGAAAACAATCTCATCAAAATATTCTTAATTTTTAATTGGTGATTCTTCCGGTGAAGATGATAAACATATACTAAAGGATAATTTTTTATACTGCAATGGTATATTTTCTAATCCAAAGGTAGCAAAAGAGTAGATTCACTAAGAGAAATGTCTGAGCTTTTGTTGCGAAGATGTTGGCTGGGTTCATGATGGTTGCAGAAGGGCGGAGGAGGAAGGCAATTACTTTACTGGAGAATTTCATAAATAATATTCTAAAATTATTATGTAAAATAAAATTGTCTGTGAATTCTCCATTGAGAATCCACTTTTTTGAAATGAAACTAATATGTGCACTTAACCTTTGTGTTCACTAGAGCATTGAAATTATGATTTCTTTGGAATGATACATTATACTCAATTAATAAAATCTGGCGATCTCTAAGACGAATAATTTAGCTCCAATAGGATTTGGTGACACAGCAACATCGCTTTGCACAATTTTGTCCCAATTGATTTTAGAAAAGCAATTCAGTGGAACTTTTTTCGATAAAGAAGTTAATTAGCTTTAAACAGATAAACTAGAGAAAACTCTATGCCTATCCTGATGTAAATAAACAATAAAGTTTATCTATTATACAAACAGTCTTAACTAAAAGTTTTTAAGATTTTCTGAAAATAAGATAACCAGCTTTTGTTACTGTTTTCCGGAAAGACGTGGGCTGTAAAGAAAATGAAGAAAACCCTTCTAAATCCTCCCTTTTTCAAGCCAACGAAAATATAATCTCCTCGAAAAATGACATTTCTTGACATTGTCAACTCTTTGACTTGCCTCACAGTTTTCCACAGGCGATTGTGTTATTTCCGTTTCACGAGTACCATTCGGACGGACAATAACTCCATTTTCGGTGGATGCCAAGGAAAAATTCGATTTCGCTTGGCGCTTTAAATGTTTTTTCTTTTAGCTCCCTTCGAGCGAAAATCAGGTTTCTTAGATAATCCGGAAAAGTGATTTTTCTTAGTCTGCAATAGATGTCAAATAAATTATTCAAACACCACTTGATTATCCAAAAAAATATCTGAAATTTTTAACAAACACTGCCAGGTACTTGAAATATTCATTATAAAATGTTTTTCTCATTGTCTTTTGTAGGTTTTTAAGAAGGTTTGTCGATAATTTGAAGTATTTTTTCTCAGTTTTCAGCAATGCAAGTAACAGAGTCAATAAACCATGATCTGTTCTATTTTATATATTTTCTTATTATAAAATAAGCCAGTCTTATTAATTTCTAGCTGTCAAAGTAGTAAAAATTCTAAAAAGGATGAAGTAAGTGATCGCTTCGTTTCATTTCATTTAGTTTCGCCATTTTGCATATTCTGAATTGAAGGAAAATAAATAAGTGAATAATCAATTTCTTACACTAGTTACAAGAATACTTCTTTCAGAACGATATTCATTACTAGTATTTGTATTAAAATATTTTATTTACTTAAAACTATTATATACACATTTTTTTGCTATTAGCTAACATTTTTTTACGAACTAAAATTGTAGCATTTAGAGCTAATGTTGGGTGTTAAAAATTTCCTTAAATTTGGTTACTGCAATTTTTTTTGTAAAATTAAATAAAAAGGCATATTAGACGTTTACTTATTTCATTATTTATGTCATTAGAAAAAGACAATTGCAAATGAAAATTTATGAATAATCCTTCTAAAAATATAAACAAGAATCTCTTTTAAAATGCTATCCTTAATTAGGTGTTACCGTTAATTTTAAAAGTAATTAACATCTTTAATAACATCTAAATATTTTCTGAAAGCGGAACTTCTATTTGTTGGACAAATCATGCAACATCCATTTTTTAAAATCTTCACGGGGATTAGTAAAACATAGTATGAATGAATCCCAATATCCGCTTCGGAAAATTTTACAAATTTCTGAACACTGTTGAGATTATCCTGATATATAACATTATAAAGGTTTATCAATTCATTTACCACTTTCATAATTGAAATAATAAACATTCTTGAAAATAGACAATTTTTCAGATTCTGAAGAGAGTAGCAATATTCATGCATGAAAAGTGGATAAGAAAACTGACTTTGATAACATAAAATGATATTCATAAAAGCAAAAATAACATTAAAAAATAAGAAGAAATATTTTACCAACAAAAAGATATACTTAAAGAAAATCATTTTCTACTGCCGAAAAACTAAATTTTCTCTCAATTTCCAAATTAAATATAAAGTAATAAAAACAGAAATAAATTACCATAACCTACATCAGGGATGGTGAACCAGTGGCACGCGTGCCATTGATAGCTCGCAACAAAATATTTCGGACACGCCTCCGATCAAAACGATTTGCATTTTAGTTCAAAATAACAAAGTTCGCGATGAGGTCGAGTGAGGTCGCGACCGATCACCACTATATTATTAACAGCTCTTGATAATACACTGGTGTGCAAAACTTAAGCAACAATGCAAATTTTAAGCAGATAGCCATGAAATTGCAGAAAAGGAGTTCTTCCGATCAGTACAATGAACACATAATTCAAGAGAAAGGTCATGCGTATGCAAATATCAGGAACAAAACGTCACAGGCGACGTGAGCGTACGCAAAACACGTGCGGAAGGCGAGCGCAGCTCAACACTACAATAAAAGGAAGGACGGAGACGCAATTAAAGACATTCGCTGCAAGTGCACGTGAGTTAATTCGTGAAATATGGCTAGCAGAAATCACCTGGACGATTTCACACGTGGAAGAATGATCGGAAAGCTGGAGGAGGGACGTAGTGTGACTAATGTAGCTGAAGAGTTCGGAATCAACAAAAGTGTCGTTTCGCGCGCTTGGAAAGCCTTCCAAACCACAGGTACAGCTGTGAGAAAGGTTGGTGGTGGCCGCCCCAGGAAAACAACTGCAGTGGATGACCGATATATCGTCCTGCAGGCGAAAAGAACCCGAAACCAGTCAGCAAGCGCCATTGCTCAGCAACTGTGTGCAGCAACGGGGCGACAAGTGTCGCGTTTTACTGTGTCCAGACGCCTTCACAAAGGTGGCCTATTCGCCCGCCGTCCTGAACGCTGCATCCCTTTGACAGTTTTCCACCGGCGGCACCGTTTAGAGTGGTGCAGAGAGCACAAAAACTGGACATCTCATCAATGGAGTC
Organism: Argiope aurantia; assembly: GCA_026543865.1. Taxonomy (NCBI): domain Eukaryota; kingdom Metazoa; phylum Arthropoda; class Arachnida; order Araneae; family Araneidae; genus Argiope; species Argiope aurantia. The sequence continues at coordinate 2,524,297 of JAPMOR010096416.1, read as the reverse complement.
GTGTCCTCTTTACAGATGAGAGTCGTTTTAGTGCCACAAGCGATTCCCAACGCCAGATGATCTGGAGAGAGGTCGGGACACGGTTTCATCCCAGTAACATCACGGAAAGAGACCGTTTCGGTGGTCCTGGTGTCTGGGGAGGCATTATGATGAACGGGCGGACTGAGCTCCACGTTTTCGACAGAGGTTCTGTAACTGGAGATCGCTACTGTCAGGAGTTGATCCTTCCCCATGTGCGTCTGTTCCGAGGTGCCATTGGATCAGACATCGTTTTTATGGATGACAATGCACGGCCACACAGAAATCATGCTGTTGAGGAGCTCCTGGAAAGTGAAGATATCACTCGAATGGATTGGCCGGCGTGCTCTCCTGATTTAAATCCGATAGAACATGTGTGGGATGCTTTGGAGAGACACCTTCCGGCACGATTACATCCTCCTGGGAACACCCGACAACTTAAACAGATGCTGATTGAGGAATGGGCTCTCTTACCTCAAGAACTGTTGGACAATCTGGTGCTGAGTATGGGGATACGGTGCGAAGCAACCATTGCAGTAAGGGGAGGGCATATCCCATACTAAGGAACATCTGCTTGCTGTTCTTCCTCTTGGACAGACAATCACGTGTAACGATACTCTGAGTTCAATAAAGCCTTTTTTTGTTTGATTCCATACCTTATGCATTGTTTTCATTTCTGTGCAACTATGCTTTCGTCATTCTTTCAGAACAAAATGCTGTATCTCATTTCTGAATTTCATGTCTCTCAGATGATTTCTCGTGAAGTTATGGCAAAAAACATACCTGTTGCTTAAGTTTTGCACACCAGTGTATAATGGTGTTAGTCACAAAAATAGTGAACCTCTTATCGTCGCAGGGTTTAAATAAATGAAAGTTTGATGCTCTGTTGGATGAAGTCAAACCGGTGTGTAATGGCTTACTGATATATAATATTGTTCGCTGGTTGAGCCGCGGGAATGTACTTCAAACATTTGTTGATTGCTCAGAAGAAATCAGACTGTTTCAGCAAAATGGTGGGCTAATGCTTAGATTTGTTGGATGTTATGTGGCTTTCAAAATTGATGTTTCTTACAGACATATGTCAACATTTCAATGAACTGAACATAAAGCTTGAAGACACGTATAAAACAATTATCGTCATGATTCGTGCTTTTGACTCTAAACTGCGTGTTTTCTGAAACAGTATTATTACACGAACTACAAGTACTTCTCAAACTTGAAAAAAATATCAAAGATTTAGAAGTAAATGAGAAACCAGACGAAGAAAAAGTTTTTGAAGAATTTATTTCCGTAATTGATTCTTCAATCAAAGAAGTTTCAGCAAGATTTTCTCAGTTAAAGGAATTATCGGAAACGCTCAAATTTATTACGTACCCTAATGTGACTTCATTTGATAAACTGAATTTATTCCGATTCGATTGGAAATTGAAGAATTTGAAATGCAACTGTTTAATTTCCAGTCTAGTTTAAAATAGATTCAAAAATTTATTGAAACAAGAAAAAAGTTTAAACAGAAAGATTAATAAGGAATATAAGTAAAAATGCCAGTAACAAAATTTTGGAAACATGGAATTTTTCATCTACCTCTTCCTGCGAGTCATTATTTTCAGAGATGAATAACATTAAAGATTCGCTTAGAAACCGTTTCGCAGATGACTGCAATTCATCGTGCATTCTGCTAAAAGTAACATCTTACCATCCTTAAATAAGCTATTTGTCATCCAATCTGCAACAGCAGAAGTCACACTCATGTTATTTTAATTTGAATGACACGTATAACTAAAAACTTTACTACTATACAGTGTAAAATACATCTTTTCGTCGTAAATAAAGAGTTTTGAGTTGTTAGTATTTATTTTTATTATTTTCCCAATAATCACAAGTCAAAATTGTTTGACGACACGTCTCTACCTCATTAAACATTTCTTTAGAAAAAATGGCACATAGATCCATAAAGATTTACCACCCCTGACTTAGATATTTATAATAAAATGTCAAAACTGTGCAAAAGTAGAAAACAGTGCTAATGATTTTTAAGCGAGAGTGAATTATTTATTTGACCGATGGTGCTGATATAAATTATGCAATTAATTGCATTAATTTAAGCTGTCAGGTAAGGAAGAGAAATTATGTAATGAAGGCCGTTAGCACCTATTTTAAGGCATGTCATCAATTATTTTCTCTGCAACTCGGATAATTTTCAACAAATGGAGAAACGTAATGCGTTAAGGAACTTCCATTTTGTACATGTTTAGGGCTCAAACGAGTCTGATTTCTCAGTCTAGTAAATTATAGATCCGAACATTAAAAAAAAGAAAAGCTTTTTTACTTGTTAGCTTTGCGCTCTCTTGCATAGAGCATTTCATTAATTCATCTTAAATATATCGATTCTACATATTTGTAAATCTGACATCTATTGAGAATTTGCTCTATCCTTTTTGGCAATTTAAATAATGGCATTGTTCAGTAGCAGAAATTAGCATTTTTCGTCAACGTGGCACTTAAGTTTCATTTTTATTCTGTGTCCTATTTTTTTGATTGATAACAACAAAATATCTAAAGTTAACTGCGTATAAATCATTAACAAGTCTAAAAATTCCTCAGAAAGGAAAGCAAAACACGTTTGTAAGAAAAATATTCAAAAAAGAAACACTTGTTTTATGACAGATGCTTTACATTAACTCTTATTATCTTTTACGCAATTCTTTAAAAGAATTGAAGTTTATTTTATACAATTTCGCTATTAGGATTTATACGAAAATCTAAGTTGTTGTTCTTTTATTCATTGCCTCAAATAATAAAAATTCAGTTTTCAGTGTTTTTCTTCAGGCTCTTCAAGAAACTTAAGAATCCATGGATTCTTTTTAAAAAGCATTACTCTGATGAGTCGTTTCGATTTTCTCTTCATCAGAATCGGTTTCCACAGAAGGATGTGGAAATATTCGAGACAATATCTTTCCAGATAACTTAATCATTTCGGTTTTGGAAGCAAAAGAAAGTACACAAGATTTCTTCGCTGAACTAGAAATGGTTTGTGGATTTTGCAAATACACCAAAAGAGTTACTAATTCTACTAGTCTTCTTTCTTGAATTCCTTCTTTTAAAGTTTACAATAATTTCAAACTTATTTCAGTTTTCAAATTTTTTGAGTTCATTTAACAGAAATTCAAACATACCTTCACTCACTTATTGATAAATTGGCATTTGGTCTCCCTAAACCTTTAGCTGCTAGATGAATCGGTCCCAACCGATAAAATTCATTTTTTTGAAGAAGATAAATAACCAAGCGTTTCGGAAAACTGGCTTTCTTAATTTAAAAACCGGCTTTCAAATATGACAAATTTACTTTTAAAAACCGGGTTTGAAAAACCGTCAAACCCTAGTCGTTATTACTAAGAAATCGGGTCCCTTTTACAAGTAGGTATGGAAATTCAAAGTGAAATCGTTGGGCGTGATATTTCTCATTTTATCTTTACAATAGTTCTAGTAGCTTCTGCCACGAAATTTGCAAATTTTTGAAATTTATATTTGATAAAATATGCTACTTACTATTGTAGAAAAGCTCAAAAACATTTTAAAAGTTTCGTTTTCGCAAAAATTCTTAATTTTTCTTTACTGAAACGGAGAAGTTTTGCTTTGTTAATTTTTTTATGAGATTGGTTTAAAGGCAGGTTTCCGCTTTTGCTACAGTTTTAAAAGCAGTGGGAGTACCAACAACATTTGTTTAACAGAATCAATTTCAATTTTGTTATTTATTGTTTTTAAGACAAGAATTTCAATTCTTTTATTCATCAATGCATTCAGATGAAATAATATCATCGTTTTTCGACTCTATGGAATTTGATGTCTAACTATATTTATCTTTTTTTTAAAAATAAAATGACGAATGAACCATTATTTCATATTAGTTTATTAATGCAATGTATTTTTTGAAACAATTACTTAATCAATAAGTTATTTAGAAGGTGCATTATGCATTACTTCTAAGCTAGTTTTTAGCAATTTCAACTTTATTGAGATGCATACTCTTGGCAGAACTCATCCTAAATGTTTCTACTTTCAAACTGTTTTACGAACAATTAATTTTTTAATATTTCCTGGTGCACGAAAGGTTTGAAATTGCACATACTTGTGTATTTTTGTTGACAATACTATATTTTAATATTTTCACATTATAGTTATCAATTAATCGATTCATTTAGCCAAAAACTGATTTCATATGCGTGGCGTCAGTTGATAATGAATCTGACAAAAAAATGATTTGAAGATTCCATAATATTTATAATAAAGAATTTTAAATTTAAGACTAAAATGTAAACAATAATTAAAATAAAAAATATGATTTTTAGAACAGTAATAAGAATGTGTTTTAAAATATATTTTCATTAAATTTATTGTTAATTTTTTCCGATTTGTTTTACTAATAATTACATAGTTTTTTTTCTTTTGACATTTTGCCATAAGTTTCGAAAGAAATCGTTTTCTTTTTGAAATTTTGCATTAAACTGCGTCATTCGATTTCTGAAATGTGAAGCACGATAAAAGCAATAATAATATTGTTTCAAAACAATGCATTCCCTTTGGATTGTTTAAAAGAATCTCATTGAAATCCCAAAAAAGAAAGTATCCCCTTAAAAGATAATTTCTTTTGTGCTGTAAAAATATCAAACTCTTTAGGATTTGCTTCTCTTTCATAGCTTCTCTGTTACTTCACTTTTGGCTCATTTCAGTAACGATCAAAGAACCCCCATCGATTTTTTTTACATTTAATACCGTTTGAGGAAAGTCCTTTTCTCATTTCATGTACAAAAACGAATTCTATATTTCACATTTGCTAAGGTAAATTGCTTTTTAGAAGTCTTTCTCAAGTTACTGCTTAGAAGGCGAATACATTTCAAGTAGAGGGATATTTCATTCAAACTAGAACTGCTGCGAAGACTTGTTCTTGTAATTAAATTGCTTGGATAATTTTTTTTAAGCGTATCGACTGAAAAGAGTGACAGTTAAAAAACGGATGTTTTGATCTAGAATTAATCAGTTAGGAGTTTTGAGATGAGAAAAATTTGAGACTACTTAATTTTAAGAAACGATGTTTAATACAATTAATATAAGTGTTTATCTTAATAGATTTTAAATCATAAAAACTCTTCAATTTAAGGAGTTTTTTTTTAAAATTTTGTCTCTAATATTCGATTCTACGTAATGCTATCGTTCCTTGTCAATATACAAAAAAATCCTTTTTGCAAATGGATAAATCCTCAATCAAGCTTCTATCCAAGAAGTCGGATCACGCCTATTTAATTATAAAATATGATTTGCACTTACCATTAGCACCTCTGATACAGAACTGATGCTGAGGATGAACATCGTGACGCTCACTATCACCGGCGGACCTAAAAACAATGAAATCAGTACAATTAGGAATGAAATCAAAAGAAATTGGTATTTTTTCTGCAATGTAAGGCACAGTGGAAAAAAGTCACATCTAATGATAACTAAAAGGAAATTAATTTCAAATAATTATCAAGAATAATAAAAAATAACTTGAAAGTCCAGATAGTTTGCTAAATTATTTTTGCTCACAAATAACTTTTGAAAAAAAATCGTGGTTCTAAAATTTTACTTTGTACTATCATATTTGGGATTACGATTCACAGGTTAAAAAAGTTTGATGTGTACAGCAGAATCATGGAAAAGATAAAAAGTAACTGATATTGAACATATTTCATTAATGAAAATAAATTTTCTCATACTTTTCTATATAATGATCTCTAAGAAAATATAAAGTGTTTGATCATTGAATTTTTCATCCTACGGACTTTTAGTTAACTTTACTGGTTTGATATTTGTTAAAATGAAATTTTGCAATCGATTTTTTTACTCCACGTTCTAGAGTTTCGAAGTTTTGTACAATTGTGTACTCTCGATGATAGTTCATGATTTTAATATTTCCAAATTTCTTTATCTATTAAGATTATTTTAATTAAATTGTGTCGTTACTTGTCGAATATCCAAATACGTAGTTTTATTCCCGGAAAGTATTTATTTACGTGTTTTTCGGCAAAGGTTTTGTAAATATTTATGCATCATTTAATGCTTCAATACAGCAGGTTTTCCCCTGCTATGCCGGTGGAGACTGTTTCCTCGACTCTCGGAAAAAAATCTTTTCTCATTTGAATCTGTTCAATGAGAAAATCTTTCAATTCATTTGAATCTTTCAATTTGAATCTGTACAAGTATCGTGAATATCTATCAATGAGCATACCATTCTTTGATAACTGAATTTTAGTTTTATGGCAACAGATATCTAAACCAAGCAAATTACAAAAATGTGTTTACATGTACAAAATGTATTTATTATTTTACAATGTTTAACGATCTCTACCTCTGGCTGATAAACTTTTATTGATTAGCTAATCTGCTTACCAAATGCCTTCTGTAACGCTTTATTGATTTTATGGCTTCGAATTATCTAAGACTAAACTATGAATCTCTCAAAGAACACCATCGCATTCTTGTAACACTGATGAAAAATAATAAAGCAAATTCTGAATGAAATCAACCTGCACCTAGATGACACATTATTAAAAGTTGATGTCTTTATTCATGAATTGCAATATTTGAGAACATAATTAGTTTTTGAAAAATAGATAATGTGAAACGCATCTTGTTATTTACATTCATTTCCTATATACAATATTTTCCAGCAACCGACACTTTATTATGCTTCTTAATTTCTTCCAAAATCAATAGAATTCTTTAATATATAACTCTTGAAATCACACACATAATGATCCATTTATCTATATGAAAAAGTAGTATAACACCGCTCATTATCAACCAAACCAGAATAATCAGAGCTTTTTTGAAATGTAGAAAGTATATTCCTTTTCTCACGTTTTTATCTTAACAACCAGTGCATGGTCTTACAATAAATCTTTCAGGCGTCTCTGTTTTTAGTTTATTCCTTCTTGTCCATCATGTTGAAATGTGGGCAATGAAAATATACTATCATTCTAGGCTGTCAACTTCTTGTCTCACAACAAATCACTTTATGAGTTGACATTTTGCTACCTTATTTTTTAACTGTCCAACGCCTGTTGATATTTTCTTGATCCTTTTTAGTTAAAATGTATATTCTAAAGGCTATTTAGTTAAATGTATACATGGCTATTAAAGAAATGTTTTAGTGAAATTTCATTGAAAAATCTAGAATATTGTAGTGTCTAAAAAGTCTATAAATATTTTCTTTTTAAAGCGATCCACTTTCTTCCACATATTTATGTGCGGTTTTATATTCTTTAAAAGAAAATCTGTCATTTGAAAAGATTCTTCATTCTTCATATTTATTATTTATTTCTATTTTTTATTACTTTTTATGGTTTTATTTTATTTCTTTTGATTACTGTCATTCTCTTCAAATTGATAATGCTAATGATTATATAATGCTAAAGTCTGTTCATCTGAAGTTTCTCCATTCTTGCTGTCGGCATTCAGTCGACAAGAAACGCGCATCAGTATGAATTTGCTGATATGCATTTAACATGCGGTGAAAACGGTTTGGTATACCTGAGGCAACTCGCAGCTTCATGCATAATATCACTCATTGGATTTTTTGGAAGGAAAACCTGAAAATGTTTCTAGTTTCAACACTTCCTTCGCAGCATTTTCACCGGTAAAATTCATGAAATGACAGGTTTTATTCCAAAATGCTATGCCTTGACGCTGTCAGTATTGTATAATAGCAAATTTGAGCATTTGATGAAATCATATAATAATAACAGAAACATCTCACTTCTCGCTTGCTTGTAGTGTTTACTTTGCTACATCTTCCAGGCATACTACTTTCTTTTCTACATAATGCTTGCGATCATACTTTCAGATATCAAATCGTATTCTTTTACTATCCTCACCAAATTTGAATTATCATTTCTTACTATCGTGTAAGTTTGTTTCTCTCAAAACTTGTACAGGGAAACATGAAATTCGGAATGAAACTTAATGCTTTTGATATTGAAAAACTGACAGTAAAAAGATTTATCGAATTTATTACTATTTTATTTATCCCAAATAATGGAATAAATCTTTTTTATTAACAAAACTCAAAACTCTTTCATTTCATCTTCACGGTGCCACTTCACGGTTTTTTACTTCGTCGTTCGATGAATCACAAAAATTTTAAAATTGGATATTGTAGGTAAAAAAATTATATAGATGCTATCATTTACGGCGCTAAAAATGATTGTTGATACGAAAATGTATTTTTTTATATAATAAACAGTATAAAAATATAATTTAATCAAAAGTAGATAAAGTAATTTAGATTGTCTTTCGAATAAATGTTTCATGACTAAAAATCTTTCAATTGTTATTACTTCAGAAATGTGAATCCTTTTTTTTAAATGTTTCATCTGGATTTTTTTGAAGAAATTTATTTGCAACTTTCTTTCAATTTTTGAAACCCGAGAGCAGTTGCAACTGTAGAAAAAGCGGACTTTTATTCTCATCTTTATTACAGTCTCTTAAAATGCATATGCTCAAGTGACTTTTTTCAAAGTGAGCCATATATCATACCCTCGGTCACTGCAAAACTCATAAACTTCAAATATTCTCCTTTCAAGTGGAAAATTCTCTGCTCCTCTAACATGGTGGTATACTGTGAAAGAGGTCCAATACTTTGAAAGAGGATAAATCTCCTGCAGTCTTTTGAAAGGAAACAGCACATTTCTTCCGAATAAAAGATAGCCATAACATTTCTGTTTACTTGTTTTATTACCACACTTTACAAAAGGAAAAGACAGCTTGATTCCAGTGTCTCTAATTTTAGAGATTTTAACTACTTGTAGATTGTTGCTTTAGCATCCCTTTATTAGCACATTCTTTAGGTGGAAGGAAAAAATATGGTGACAAAATTCTTGATAAAACATACTTTGTCTGGAAATTCACTTTTTTATAACTAAGACGTCTATATAATAAAGGGAAATGACGGTGTACTAAAAAGTAAGAATTTTCTTAGAGCTAATATTGCTTTACTTTTGATCTAATTAAGTTAGCATGTGCGTTTACGTTGTTAAATACAGAATCCTTTCGATAATTTAAATGGAAAAACAAAATTTTCAATAAAAAATTCCATTTTAACTTATGCATCTAAGTGTCTAATAATTCAGATTTTGTCTTCAATATGTTCTTTTCTTAATAACTTTTTCATATACGAAGTCAAGCGAAATTATTGGTAAAAAAAAAATCGATTTCAAAATATTGATGAATATCGAGATTTCAGACTTCTCCTAGTGATACAATTTTTTTTTGGAACTTTCACTGTCTCTCCATAAGCGTTATTACTCCAAAGGGCAGAATGCTAGACTACTCAAATTTGCTGTGTCAAAAATTCTGTTGAATTGTGTCTCCAAGAGAAATGGGCGGGTGAACATGATAACTGCTTTTGGAGCCTTCATTGAATCTTTGAGAATTGATTAAAATCTGCCTTTTTCTGGAGTATAGATTTTATTCTCATGGCCAGTACTATCATCCACAATGCACTAATCTGGTCTTCGGCGAGTGTGAAAATGTGGCGTCTGGATTGGGAATTTCTCACAGCATGCTCTTGGGAATATTCACATAACCATTCAGGAAGCTTTGCTCGAGGGAATTATAATGTCTCATTTCTAGCATGAATCGACGTTGTGAAAGCTGTATAAATAGAACCGAAATGTGTTTTTTGTTAAATCTCGTATTGTCTATTTTGCAATTTTCTTTACTAATTACCTTCTCCCGATAATGCCTGTGGATCCTAACTGTTGTATGTTATTTCTTTTGTATTATATCGACCTATGAAAATGTATGATCATATTTAAATTTATTCATTGTTTTAGGAGACAGTCGACCAAGAAAGAAAATTATCTTATTTTTAAGCAATAATGCATTTCTCCGTGAAATCACAAAATCAAAAAATATTAGATTATTCTTTTTTTAAACTTTGAATGGAAACCACAGAACAAAATATGAATAAAATTAATTGTTCCTAACTACTAATTTTGTGCAAAGAACATAATTAAAATGACATAGATTATACACTTAAAATGACTTATTCTGTTCAAAAAATTTCGTTTATTCTGATATTCAATGAAATAATTAGAAATTATACATATTATTTACATTATCGATTTAATTTCTAGATTATCTTTCAATAAAATTATTTTTTTATCTCTTATCTAAATTTATCTAAAATTATTATCATTCAAATGTTCATTGAAAGACTGATCAGTTTATTTATCATCGGTTACTATGCTGATCTTTCTTCTCTCCCTTGAACTAAATAATGTAATAAAGGGCATTTCTTGCTTTAAGTCCGAACACTTGTTTTACTGGTTTACAACATAATATTTTTTATTAATTGAAAAATGTATATCAGGAAGGTATATTAGGTACCAACAAATTAATTCCACTTTGAATAAAAAGCGTCTCTTTTTTTATGGATCAAACATATACCATCCGAAGAACTCTATCAGTTTCCAAGATCATCAAGTAAATTATGTGTTGTCCCCATATAATTTTGTTCAAAACTCATTGAATGAAATACCAGTCAATTTCTTTACCACCGCCTACTGCTATCTTCCCAGCATTTTCCCATGCTATGCGTTAGATTATTTGGAAATGTCTGCGATAACAAAATCCATGTGTGCTGAACAGCACCTTGAAGCACTTGGAAAGTGTCAGATAGGAGCTGCAATGTTGCAACTGTGTGTCCTTAGACAAGTTCATTTTGATGCAAATCTGGGGAATATGAATACTGAATTGTCCTGTGGATTTTTCTACCTTAAGACAACTGAGCAGCGTGATTTGGGCACATATTATTTATTATAAAGAAACAGTTGACGATTGCGCTTTTAACAAGAATCTAATATCTGTATATTCCAGTATTCAAAGATGCTCTGTTAAATGTGTAGGTCATTGCCTTCATTTAAAATGATCTATTCTCATTTCGTGTGCTACGATCTATGTATCGAGCTTGATCTGAGCCTCTTAACCTGGCCGAGTTAGCAATCCAAGTTCATGGGAGTCGGATCAGGAGTTGCAGCCCTCTTTTATACAGCCCGTAATGCATACGTTGACACGAGTTGTCTGTTTTCATCTCTTCTTCCATTCTGTGAATCCGTTAGTTGCAGTCCATCAGTTGTTGCTAAGTAACATCTCTGAGAGTCGACCATGGTATGCTTTCCAACTTAATCTGATCACGTGTATACTTTGTCACTGCCTTTAAACCGTTCAAGATTCTGCACTTTTGGCAATTTCAGATTTTTATGGATTTCTCTTGGTTTGTGCTATATTTCCATTCTCTCATTTTGAATCATTTTCTCATGATACTTGAAAAGTTTCACACATCATAAATTTATCTAACTACTCATTAAATTCTTTAAACTTAGAGTTTGAAGTGCATACTTGCTTTTCTTTTCATGTTTGTCTTTAAGAACGGGTGCAAAAATTTGCATATTTGTATGGAAGGAATGTTTATCGAGTTTAATTACCTGATAATGTTGACCTTGAGTTAACAACCAATAACCACTGGCATAATTCACATAAAGAACCTTTTAAAGGAAATTCCTTTAGATCTTTCCGCTAGTGTATGTTTTATATAAATTTAGGAAACCTTATTTTATTACAATACAAACACTTGTAAATATTTTTTTTTAGAAAATGATTTACAAAAAAGTATTTAAATTCAGTGCAATCTCATATCAAAGTGTTAAGAATAATAATGAGAAATAAGGTACAAATCCAAATAAATGTTCTTAGAGTCCCTAGAGTCTAATAATACGTACCAATAAAAAAATATTAGACTTGAAAGCAAATTTTACAAAACATAGTTCTTGGTATCTGGATAATAATTGGTTAATACTAGACATTACTTCAATATATGGCATTCAACTTACAATAATCGCCAATAATAATGCATTACTTACATTTTTTAGAATATGGCATTATAAAGTCAAATTAGTCACAGAATACTTTTTAAAAGATGGTAATTATGATCCGTTTGCAGTAGAAATACATGGTTGCATCATAGTTTTTGCGCATCCGAAAGGGAATGCATCAGATTTGTTTATAAAATATGTTAAAATCCTGGAGGTTGCAATATCGTTTCTTACTGCTAAAATTGCTTTGAAAAATACTCATTTAGCAAATGTTCAATGAGAAAAATATTTAGAAATATATGGCCAAAATTTTCCATTTAATAAGTCGTGTTAAGCACCAAATTTTTCATAAATGATTTGATGTGTTAATTTATTGTGCTGCTATTGAATTTGTTTCTTAAAGAAATCTTGTTTTGAAAAATACTGGTTAAATAATACAACACTGACGATATTCTGAAATTAATGCCAAAAAGGAATACAAGTCAAATTTAAGAAATAAACTTGTACTATTATATCAGTTAGTACATCTTATGATTTAGGATAAAAATTACAGATACAGAAAATTTCAGTGGGTGATTAGCGCCTCACAACTGCTATAAATTATGTGGAAAGAGGAAATGCATTACAAATAACGTTCGAAGGAATAGAAACTGCTTGCTCAAGTTATTAATTTGAAAAATAAAGATGACTTAAAAAGGAGGGAAAAACATGGGTTGATTCTTATAAGGGAGATATTCTATGAGATTGTAACGATATGACACATCGTAGTAATCTCTCCCACTTCTTTAAAATGGCAGTTTTCAGTGTTTGAACTGCTTCAAAAAATGATAAGTATCAAGTTATAATTATCTTTATTATATCTTAAACCTATTCAATACTTTCCTCCTGAAGGGCAGAATATTTTGTCTATTTTCATCGAATAGAAAGGTATCCACCAACTGAGATCGGTATCATCTGGAGATATCTTCTGCATGACGGACTGCAGCAAGAAAGACCGCAAGATAACTGTGAAATTTATTGTTATAACCCTGAGACATCATTGATACATTCTTGAGAATATACTGAATCAAATGCTATTAGGAGAGATAATAACCAAGAGTCTAGAGATCTCTCCTCCTTTTACGAACCAGCTTCTTTTGATCTTAAATGCAGGGTAGTTCTGAATGTCATGCTCCCTTCGAATGATAATCCACTTATTATTATTTAGTGCACTCAAGAGAGACTCTTCTAACAGGAGAACATAGTTTCATTTATTTTGTCATCAGTTGAGATGCTCTAGAGTCTCTGTTAAAGAAATGCAATCCATAGATATGCGAATATACGTACCATCGCATTAGAGTTAAAATAAGTGGAAGCGCTGTTAATGGTAGCCCTCAGACGCGATATTGTGATACTGCAGTGTCTTCTGGGCTTTTGATTTAAATCTTATTATCATCTTGTTCTGTTTTACGCTTACCTTGTCCTGGTTTCCTGACACTCATTTCCATTTTCAAAAAGTCTTCAAGGATTTCGGCTAACAAGGGGAGGGCACGGGGGGGAATCTGAGATCGGGATGAGATTTAGTATATTGATGGTATACATTTAGAATGTTCATTCATGAAAATATTAAAACCCAATAGCCAGTCAATTTCGAGAAAATGGTCCTCAAACTTTTGGTAAAGCTTATCAATTGATAACTTGACTCCCGTCCCGATGATCCAGATGGCATAGTTGTCTAGGTAACCGTCTCTAATGTGGAAGGTCAGGGTTCGAATATTTTTCTTTTTTAATAACTTATATTCAATTAAAAATTTACAAATACTCTTAATTAATATGTTTTTAACTTTTTTTCATCCAAAATAAATATTTATTAGCGAAATACATAATAATAAAATTGAAATTTTAAAAGAAAAAGAATATAAATACAGATATATCTCTTAAACAAAATAAGATTATTTAAATTTAATTAACTATTTACAGATAGTTTTAATTAATATGCTACTTATTTTTATGCAAGGATAAATGTTTATTGTTTTAATACTTAAATTGTAATTTAATATTTAAAAAATAGTAATAAATATAACATAAATGGTGATAATTATTAATTATAAATACTCACATCGTAAAAACAATTATTCAATATTTCTAAAAAATTATCCAATATACATTTACCTTCGATTATATACAAGAACCAGAGTAGTAACTATGGTAAAAACATTGGGAAAAAAATATATTTCGACATCTTGCTCAACTGATAAATGGCGATTGTCCACAGGAGCAAGGTTTATTTAAGAGATCTATGGTAAAACAAATTTCATTTGCATTTAAAAATATCTCTCTTTCATCAAAAAGTTGGGCAGTTGGGCAGATGCATACCTTATCATCTTATTAAAAATTGGTGATGACATCTGATGGTGTACAATTGATTGTATTTTTACACTATCTTCACAATAATTTATTTCTTGGTAATGCTTGATTAAATAAGAATTTTGTATACGCTTAATACGCTTTGAACCATCTGCCTACTCATTCAATAAATTAACACCTACTCTGTACTATTTCTTTTGATTACTGCAGTTGGGTATGTTAGCTTACATATTTAACAAATATCAGCTGTTCCCTTCAATTTTTGATATAAATACAGCTTCTTTGAGTTAGAATTGATAATTTATTATTATTAAAATACAAGAATTTGAAAATTAATTGTTTCAAAATGATGCAAGCAAGTTAAACATCTGTAGTCATTAATGTTATGTTTTTAATTATTTTTTCTTTAAACATTAAATTATAATTTAAATATTGAAAGAATAAACAGTTATTTTTGAAAGAAAATAAGTAGCATATTAATTAAAACTATCTGTAAATAATTAACAAAACTTAAATAATTTTATTTTGTCTGAAAAATGCATCTGTATTTATAACTTTTTCTTTTAAAATCTTAATTTTATTATTATGTATTTCGATAATAAATATTTATTTTGGATGAAAAAAAATTAGAAACGTATTAATTAAGAGTATTTGTAAATTTTTAATTGAATAAAAGTTATTAGAAAAGAAAAAAAAAAACCCTAGCCAGGTTCGAACCCTGACCATCTGCATAAGAGACGGTTAACTAGACAACCATGCCATCGGGTTCATCGGAATGGGGGGTCAAGTTATCAGTAGATAAGCTTTACCAAAAGTTTGAGCACTATTTTCTCGAATTTGCGTTTAATATTTTCATGAATGAACATTCTAAATGTATACTATCATTATACTAAATCTCATCCCAATCTCAGATTTCAACCCTGTGCCCTCCCCTTGTAAAACAGATTGGGCCTTTTTTACAAAGTATGAGCGCATTTACGACTTCAACTTCAATCCTGGAGGTTACTTTACATTTCTTAAAGAAAATTAATTAATTAGAGAGCACATTTGGATATTTCAGTTTCCTTCTGATTCATCTTTTAATGCTTTATGAAAAAGTCAGTCATTTATATTCTTGTCTTGTATAGAACTCGAAAGTTACTTCTCAAGAAACATCATAAAAGTATTTTAAAATTTTTTGGCTTTGGAAATTAAGATATCCTTGAAAAATAAAATGAAAAAAAAAAATCTATAGTATAAAAGGAAGTTTAGCTCAAAAATTGAAAAAGGTTAGAAGCCTCAAATGACAGATTGTGTCAAGAACTGATTTATAAGATTCAACTGATAATGTAACTAAATTCGAAACATTGTTTAATAAAGCATTTATACAAAAATTATCCAAAAGTGGGAATAATTTTTAAAATTTTATTGTTTACACACCTAAGGTTTTTCTATTAACTATAAAGAACAAACTGTAATTTTCAAATCTGGGAAGATTTTATTTTCAAAACTATATTTTCTGATGTTAAAAATGTACTGTTGAGAAATGGTATTATGTCCTTTCAAATTTCTTTCATTTGTTTCACTTTCATCCTTTATAATATGACATATATATAAAGGGTTTGTGATTTAAAAGTTCAATAAATATCTCGAAATGAATATTATCTTTTCCCTGCATTATTGTTCAAATACGTGTTCCGAAAAAAGAAATTGAAATTTTAAGTTGTGAAAAAGAACTTAGATTTAGCCTCACTCTTTTGAACTGCCTTTCTTAAAAAAATGTGCTACCCCTACTTTCTTAAAATGCTATATTTTCCTAGAGATAGATTAAATAAAAGTACAAAATTTTACATTTTTTTTCTACTCTGATGAAATGACTAAACTTAACGTCACTTCTAAAATTGGATTAGAAGATTAATAGTCTTCCCCAAAGATTGCAATGTTTTTTTGTTTTGAATTCGATATTTAATCGAATGTTATTTTTTCAGGGATTTCTTATTGAATTTATTTCTTTTTTCGCTTCATATCGAAGTGTTTTCTTTCAAATTCAATCTTTTTATGATTAAGCGAAAGTTCTTTCTGAGAAAGTGAAAGATTGGTAAGTCTTTTATTTCCTCAGTAAAGCTTCGCGTTCATTTGCTTTGAACTAGAAAGGGAAAGAAAAATGATTGTCGAAAATAAACAGCGAAGAAACGGCAGAAATTCGGAAAAGTCTCAATTAAAAAAAATTATCGTTTTAAAAAGTGCTACTCGTACTTTTAATCCAAGAAAGTAGAAAAAAATAATATAAGATATAGTTTTGAAGTTCAAGATTGCTTTTAAAAGAAAAAGTTAATTTTTGAAGAAAATAAACATTTTGAAGTATTTTGATATTAATAATGCTTTCAAAATAAAAGGAAAAGTAATAAAGATTATATACATGATATCCGAAATTTAAGTCATTTTTAGAATATCTTTATAGTTATCTTCAGAATATTTTGCAGACTATGGACAATATCTTGACCAACAAGTTAAGAAAAACGTTAATTGTAGCAGTACTACTAATCTTTTTTGATCTTTTGGATACAAACGAACAAGACTTTATGTCTAAAAGCCTCGTTTTTTGATTCCCATTAGTGAGTACCGAATAAATAAATATGAAAAGTATATTTATTAGATAAAAATCAAAAGTTAAAGCTACATTAAATCTCTCATAAACATATTTCTCTTATAAAAGTTTAGTCAGTCAGTATATAACAAAATATAAAATAAATGATAAAATGTAAGCAGCTGACTAAATACTTGAATTTTGGATATAAATTTGTTTTTCCCATGCTTTCTTACTTTTTACTTCGATACTCTTTCATTCTTTAACTGTTTCCTCACGGCTTGTATTTTATCTAAATTCATTCATGTCGAGGTAATATTAAGGCTCTAAAAGTTTTTTAACTATTCAAGTAAAATCACGTAAGGGTAAGTTTAAAGTGCTAAAGACAAGTGACTCTCTTAAAGTGCTAAAGACTCTAAAAATTTTAGAGTGCTAAAGATCCTGTGAATTGAAGTAAAAACTTAACAGAATATCTTACGTATTTATGAGTCCTCCGGAATGCCAGATAGTAAAACCACCCAACTGATTGTGGTTCTACTGTTTAGCATTCCAAAGGACCTAAGTGTAAGTCAACCGGCAAGCAGTCCTCGGCTTTCTTCTTCGTTGGCATGTGGTTTTCTTTGGTGCTGCTTTCTTACCAGGTAATTTGATTCACGGCAAAACATTTGTTTTCGCGTGGCTTTCACTTCAGCAGTTTGGGTCTTGCATGTATGATTAAATACGAAATAAATGATAGCATATTCGAACGAAGTCTTAAAGAAAGTTAAATTAAAGCATCAAGTATCCAAAATGTTCTTATTAAAGTTTAAAATTCGGCAAAAACTTTATTTGGAAAAAATCCTATTTAAAATGAATTATGAATTTATAAAGGAGTCATGGCTAGTACTGAATGAATCCTGAAACGATACTTTCATTCCTTCAACTAAATTCTATATTGGAAATGCAGACATCCATAATTGCTCAATAAAAAGAAGAATTAGTAATCCAACGTATTTATCTATTTATTTATTCTTTAAAGGATTCAAATTTGATGTATCTTACAATGTATTAAATAGTGTTGTCATTTCCTACCCATTTCAATACTGAAATGGTAGATTAAGAATATATTTTCCAATGACATTCAAAGGAATAAATTAAACTGGAAAATAATTTTATATCTCCATGAGTATTGTTTTGTGAGAATATTTGTTAAATTTTGGTATGCACTGATTTAGAATTTACCTATAAGATGAAGAAGTATCTGCCGAAATAAGGGTTGTTTCAAATATCGGGTATGAGTAAAAAAGCATACGATATGGCAGCATCGAATCCGTTCTATTGCTCTTCCAATTCCAAATCTTTTCGCTTTGAACAGATATCTGACTACCCTTCCTCGATTTTATATAATTTTCACAAGCTCTGGGTTTACGAAAATTTTCAAGGATGAAGATAATATACAGATTTCGTCAGAAATAAAATCTTTGAACTGGCATCTTTAGAGTTCAAGGAAGATAAAATAACTCATTAGTTTATTCAAATGTTAATTTTTTTAGACACCAGGTAATCTTGATACGATACTCTAAAAGAGTGAAAATTATGTTGTTCTCAATGTTTTTAAATAGAGGTATATATTTTGGAAACTATTTAATAGAATTGTATCAAATTTTGTGCATATACCTTAAATCTATTGCAAAATCGATTCATTATAAGATTTAAATTTGGGAAGTTTTTCTGAAATAATCTTAATAAATGATAAAAAAATATGTAAATTATTATTAAATACTGTCAATCATAAAGAATTTCAGTTGCGATTTTTATTGTTTTGTACCAGAATTGTTTATTGTTTTGATACAGATCGATAATTATTAATTGAAATTTTTTATTTAGCAAGAAATGTCGAAAAAAAAGGGATGCCATATGGAATTCCTCATAGTTTAGTTGAGAATCCTTATGAGTAAAACTGCCTATAACTAAACTTTCAGGAACAGTCTCATTATTTATGAGCAATCATGTGATCAGTTATACAGCAAAACTAAATTTTCAGAAGTATATGAATTGACTGCTAATGAGAAATTCTATGATCAAATACATCACAAACATCTTAAAAGTAAATAAATTTTTACTTTGTATCCTATCTAAGAGCACAAGAAACGAAGGAATGACTATTGTGAAATAAATTATATTTTTACAAATTCGAATGTGTAAAAATAGCAATATGTTTGTGCGTATAGCGTACTAAAAAGACTAGTAAATCTTAAATTTACCTAAGTATTTATTTGAATAAACTATTGCCTGAGGAAAATTTAATCTTTTATTTCTGAAATGAATTGATATTTTCACCTAGTTACACATATCTACACTATATGAAGTTAAAACATCTACAAGTTCTCGTTGGCAAGTTCTACAAGTTGAAATAAATTTCACTCTTCTTATAGTCTATAGAAATGTTTTGGTTGAATATAAAACTACATAATTTAAAAAAAAATTTATTAAAAGTAAGAATAGAATGAGAAAATTAAATTCTAGTTCACAGTTGTCACCTTTTTTGTCTTATACCCCTTTAACTTTATTTAAATCTCTAAGAAGTTTAAAAAAATGAATCAATTTTTCGATTAGAACATAATTCTTAAATAAACTTTGCTGTGAAAAAGGTGTAATCAAAAATATAATCGTAAATGCAACGATTTTTGACATTTTCAAGTGGATACTTTTGGAGTATGAGAGGAAGATATTCGGTTTCATAAAATACGACGAATCTCTCTAATATTAACAGTTTTCATTACAAGATTAAAATTCTTATTATAATATGACTAGCGAAAGTAATTGACTTCTTGACTTAAATTTCTAAACTGGATTTTTTTTCAAGTGTTTTCAAAGATCAGGTATTTTTGTAAAGAAATAAAATACTTTATATTTCCTTATTAAAAAGATTTTAGAATAAAAACTATTTTCTTTTTAAAAGTAAAATTTTTTAATTTAAAGCTTTTTATTTTTTCTTATTTTCGATTGAGATTAATATATCATTTATGAACCCAATAACCATATTTAGGAAGCTGCAATTAATTGTGGATAATATGTTTTGAATCATATGTTTGTGCTTGATCCCTCTATACATTTGTATTAAAAAATATTTTTATTTGAAAGAGGTTCTAAATGATTTAACATTTAATTCATAAGAGTTTCGAAATACGTTAAGCGGAGGCGTTAAACGTTATAATAAGTTTTATCCTTTTTATT
This sequence comes from Argiope aurantia, assembly GCA_026543865.1. Classification (NCBI taxonomy): domain Eukaryota; kingdom Metazoa; phylum Arthropoda; class Arachnida; order Araneae; family Araneidae; genus Argiope; species Argiope aurantia. The sequence goes on along the minus strand of JAPMOR010096416.1, from coordinate 2,504,239 downwards.
TTGCAGATTCCTTGTCATCCCTTTTATTTCTTTATTTAGCTCAAACGTTGATTAACTTAGATTTGTAAATCTAATTACCTTTTCAACACAGCTGTCAAATAAGAAAAAAAAAATCGTTCCTAGAGAGACAAAAGGCGTGAAACAAGTTCTACGAAACAAACACTACTCAATTAGGAAGAAGAAATAAAGCATCAAGACAGCGAGAGGAGGAGTGAAAGTCAAGTCTTGTAACAAGGAAAAATACTACAAGACATTACGAAAAATTTTATTCTCCCAATTGAAGGCTAACGGTAGCCAGTTCACAAATAGTATTTTCTCACAATTTATTGGAAGGGTTCAAAAATTCGGTTAGTTGAGAAGAAAGAACCAGACGGGAGTCATGGAAACTTATTTCATCGTCTAGAAAATAACAATTTTTTATGTTGAAAGCCATTTCTGCGCCCTAAAAGGAGCATGGAATCCAATTGGCAACATTCATATAATGTAGGGCAATTTCGATTTGCCATTTTATTTAATTGTTTTGATTTAAGGGAGATTTCCCTTGACTCTTTGTCTACTTTATTCTTAATAAGCACATTTTGTCTTCAAGATTAATAGATTTTAGCACAAAACAAATGTTTCATTAAATGTCAACCTCACCGCAATTTTCTGTGTTAATCAAGAATGTAAGAAACGAAATATAACGATTCAGTTTTTCGTTCAGAGTCGTTAGATGTGAAGAAAAAGTTTCCGATTTGGTTTCAAACTTTTGAAAGGAAACATTTGGAACAATTTTAAAAAAAAATCTTTGTACTAACATATCGGAAAATTGAAGTTCTCAACTAAAGCATAGTACAAATATTTCAAGATCAAAAAGCAGTCTGGCGCACATATCGACGATGGAGAAAATTCATTTGGGAGGAGGAAATAAACAATGTTTGTCAATTTTGTTTAAAAATTTCATTTTGCTTTTTCTAATAATATATAAAATTTGTGTCATACATTTTTTCAAGATCAGGTTAAATTTAGTTTTATTGAAAATTGCACACTTTAATCTTGCATTTTTTTTCCTTCCGATTTTAGAAGTTTATGTCTTCAGAAGAAAAAAAACAAAAAAACCCCCATCAAATTTATCAGAATAAGTTTTATCTATAGAAATTATTAAAATTATTTTAATTAGATTAATATAAAAAGTATTACTGTATAAATCTGTTTGAAAAATTGATACATCATTTGATTTTAATCTTATTTATTGATTTATAAAGATTATATTGCATGAAATCCTGTGCACCAATCTGAGCTTTTATTTATCCAATTTCAGGAGTATCCAGTTTAAGGAAAATGAAACTAAACGTTTTCTATGCAAGTATTGCACCTACGTATAAAATATTATTTACGAATTTTGTATCAGCGAATCAAATGTTAATGAAATGCATGCAATGAAATATTACTTCGACAGGTGTATTTTAAATAATTTCTTTTGTTTGTTTACGATATGCTTGTTTCTTTTGGAGCACATTTTTTAAAAAAAATGAGTCATTATGTGGCGTAATTATTTGCTCATAATTATTAGGATGTGATTTTTCTGTTTCTGAAGAATTCGGATTTGATTTATGCAGAGCATTTTTATCTTTTTTGCATATTTTAATTATAGATATTAAAAAGAATTTGCTTCAAGTAAAATTTTCATAAGAAAGTCTATTAAGAATACTTCTGTTCATTTAAAAAGTTCTGTAGTGAAAAGCATGAATCAAATTACTATAGTTCCTGACAAAAATTGGCAAAATATTATATTTTTCCAAGCACGGTTACGCTGATTTAAACATCGAAAAACTGGAAACACATAAATAAAGCTTGGGGGTAAAAATTACCACTCGTATGTTTTTCAAAATAACTCTTACTATAAATTTAAAATATGTAGTCATATAAAAGAAAAATTTAATACATTTGAGAAATGTCTTTTATATTTAAATTAAATAATTTTTGACTTAATATGCTGACGGTTTAAGATATGATTTCAGTCAGAGAGACAATGACATCACTCCGGTATTTGTTTCCGGTATTTCACTAATCTTGAGTTTAGTTTATCACTAGTATTCAGCAATGACTTTGAAAACTCGTGGCAGGACTTTAAACAATCGCTTGAATCATACATACTATTGTGTTCGAAAAATTTAAAACAAACCGTGCACAAGGGAATTCCGGATGAAATTTTAACAAACGTATAATAAATCATTGTTTTATTCCCATGCTGCAGTTTACAACCAATAATTGTTTTTATTATAATTAGCACTGTCAAAAAAATTTATATTTTTATATGAAATACATGTTTGAGATCTCTGGAAATGTACTGACACAATTTTAACACTACCTACAAAAAACTGTAGCTTATTTAAAAAAATAATCATAAAACGTTTGAGTAAGTAAGTTATTCTAAATATGCTTGTAAGCTTAGTGTAGTTTTATAACATAATAGTTTAACTTACAAATTTTATATTCTAAGGAAAATGACAACATTAAACTACAGACGAAAAATTGAAAATTATGAACAGAAATTCAATTTATCACTTAACATTAAGTAATTCCTTTTAAATTCCATATTCTTCAAATTAAATTCAGAATATTTAAAATTAATAATGATGTGGCTGTCTCATCAATCCAATCGAGTTTCTCACAATTCTCTGGACTAATGTGTTCTCATCTCAATATTAGATCCCTGAATGATACAACAAATAGTTTCCTTTCAAAAGGATTCGAACAATTTCCTACACGTTCGTTAACAACTAAGATTTTAGAAATTTGGAAGAGAAATGGTTCCGTAAACATTTTGAAATGTGTACTATTTAAATGTTAATAAAAATATAAATATAATTCAAATTATTTTAGAAAGGAGCACTCACAATATATCCAAGACAAAATGTAATTTAGACTGAGTTTCCTTCACTTATTTCAGTTTATAATTCAATACAGATAGAGATTTTTACGAAATCATACGAAAGTAATTAAAATAAGCAAAAACTGGGCCATTTTGTATATAATTGCTCTTCATTAAACTGGTGCTTTTGATTTATAGAAAAACTTAATTGAAAGAACTTTTATTATGAATATCCTTCGTATTATCGGAAATAAATTTATTACAAGTTCATATTTATAAGAGTTCTGCTTGTATGTTTTTTACTAAGAAAATAATTTGAAACAGATATGACTAAAAAAATATATTTGTTTATTCTACTTCGAATAGTAATTTATGTTTCAAATGAAGAATTACGAAGAATGCATATTTATATATATATATTTAAAGCCTTTTAAAAACTATTAAGAATGAGTCAATTCATTCTCATTTAGCATGATTCAAATGAAGATTCCCTGAGAATATTCCTCACGAACAAAGAGAAACGTCCCACCTCAGTAGAAATCAATGTAATATGCTTTGCGAATAACATCTGTCTTGCTACTGTCAAATCAGGTCAATTAAAAGGACATTTGTGTGTAATATAAATTTATTTGTAATCATTAGATAAATTGTATAATGGAAAAAAAAATTATTGTCCAATTTTACAACATTTATCAGATCAATCAGAATTTATTTCATTTCATTAATTATTGTAATATTTCCGCAAAATAATTATTTTATCCTATTTTTATATTTTATCTGAGATGCTTTGTTTGTTTTAATTATGTTTATTCAAACAAAGGCAATTATTTTATTGATATTAATTAGGTTCAAATTTCTAGTAAACCATACAGAAATAAAAAGGTATATTAATTACTAGCCGGTTCGCCAGTATTACCGCTCGCTACAATTTTAAATTAAATATTTTAAATAACTGATCACTTAATAGATTCTCAAACAAAATATTTTTAATCTTCAAATTTTGATAGTCATACCAAACTTATACTGTTGTTTAGATCGTTTCGTTCAGATTACTATATATATTTTGCTAATTTATTGTCATTTCTGGTAAAACTTCAACTTTAATTTAAAGTGGAAATGATGAAATTGCAATTAATATAAAGATATTTTTTAATAAAACCAAGCGTTTTATTTTATTTATCATCTTTATTGTTATTTATTTATTTATTATTATTATTATTGAATATGAAAATTGCAAACAGAATCGCTCGCTATTTAAATCTTATGTGAACTACAAAATATTTTTCATAATTTATGTA
>JAPMOR010096416.1:2480884-2495087 GCA_026543865.1 Argiope aurantia | reverse complement strand
CAGCTTAAATACAACAATAATTGACGATAAGTCAAATTGAAATCAATTTTACTGGTGCTGATACTTATCTGTATGGAAAGTAGGGGCTATTTGTAACAAGAGTAAATTTTAACACGCGTTGTTAAAATTTTTATGTGAGATATGGCGTAAAAAAACATACGAAACATAGTACCTTTTAACATACAAATTTATTTAACTTCCTAATTAGATGACACATCCCATGTTGGACATTTATTGTTATTTTGATTCTTATAATAATATAAAGAGCATTTGAGATGTTAAAGCACTTTTAAATTCTTAATTCAGTCGCTTAATTGCAGACATAAAGCTTGCAGTAATTGGGATACTATATTATTTTATAGCATATTATGCAAATAGGTCATGTAATTTACAGCAGCGATCAAATGACGGGGATAGACGCCCTTTCATTCCTCTTTCACGCTGCACAGTCCTGATAATCTCTTTTGCACAGCAGTTTTTTGGTGAATCGGGGTTCAAATCTCCGCCCCTGAGGTGAAGGCATTATAAACAGGAAATTGAGGCCCACAAATCAGAAAATATGCCAGGTGCATGATTTGCAAAAATAAGGGTACAAAGTGCCTGCGATAGGAAGCAGTCTTCAAATTGCTTGGGTTTGCAGTCATTTTGATGCAGATTGACTTTATGTTGATTGACTGAAGAAACTACTTGATATCATTTATTGCTATTTTTCAAATGATAGCAATTAACAAATGCTTATGTATTTTAATCAATAAAAATAGTAACAATAAAATAAGTTTAAACGTTGTTTTTATTGTTACACTTATCCCACGTCCATTACAATTTACCCCACATCTGTTACAACTTACCCCATATCCAGGGTAAACTATAACAGCCAGCAAGTTTTGAAAAAAAAATATTTAGGTAGTTAAAATCAACAAAAAATTTTAAATGCTTTTTTATGCATTTTATGAATGTATATTTAAAGTACAATCCAGAAATATTAAGATTAAGTAATAGTTATTATAAAGAAATTGCAAATACATTAAAGTATGAGCATTTTTGCAAAAATGGTTCCAGTCTCCTCTACCTTCAATAATTTTATTAGATCTGATGTTAATTAGAATGATTTTTCATTATATTTCTTATGAATAAAGATTAATTTATAATATATATGGATATAATTTTAGAGAGTCAATTCAGAGTCACATTTGTCATGTGATTATCGAAATCACTTGAGAAATGCCATGTGTGTTGTAAAATGTCTAGTAACTTTCGTCACTAGAGATTTTACTGTAATAACTGCAAATTATCATATGTTGTATTGTGACGTTTGTCTTTTGTCCTGAACAATATTCACAGGGAATCTATCTATATATACAGGGTGTCTCAGAAACCTTGACAACGGCTTTTATTCCTTAAATATTAATCATAGACATATACTGTAAATTACAAAATTGTGTAAAAAAAAGATGCAAAATGTTATGAAATCGATTAAAATTTTCAGGAGATTAAACTTTAAAAATGCAAAATTTAAATTTTTATACCTACCACGTACAAAAAAATTCCCAGTGAGTAAAATGTGCCCCGCACTTTAATAAGGTCATGTACAAAATTTCAGAATTTTATCGTGAAAACTCTCAAAGATATGTTAAAACAAAGTTGGTAAAGGGTCAATCACAAATTAAAATGCAAATGTTTACTTCAGTGCAGATGACGCGACGCAGGAATGCATCATAAGGAAATAAAATATGCTTCATATTTTTAGTTTTAAAAACAAATTTTAAAATCTATGCTTCCTGAAAAATACTTTAAAATTTTATATCAGGAATTACAGAATATAACTTAACACAGTCAATGAACTAGTAAAAAAACTTATGTACTCTTTCCTTTAAGTTATGTAATGTTTCCTTTAAGTTATTATTTGTACAAATTTTTAATACTTTTGAACCAATAAATAGCAAAATTATTATTTATTTATTCAATCATTACTTTGTTTGTTAATTTGTGTACGACCCCTAAAACACGAACATCTGACATGATTTTTCTTTTCTGCGAACTCATATCCAGGCATCGAAAAGTGGTATAAGTCAGCATTTATGTAGTTCATATCTTTGAGACGTTTTGTGATAAATTGCTGAAATTTTGTACATGACATTTTGTACAGTAGAGGATGGGGCACATTTTACTCACTGGGAATTATTTTGTACGGAATCCGTATAAAAATTTAAATTTTGTATTTTTGAAGTTTAATCCCCTGAAAATTTTAATCGATTTCATAAAATTTTACACCCTTTACGCAACTTTGTAATTTACAGTATATGTCTATAGTCAATATTTAAGGAATAAAAGCCGCGTTCAAGGTTTTTGGATATATACATGGTGACTATAATTAAAGTTACGATTTCAAAAATCGATAATTTTAAAACTACTGATCAGAATGACTTGATATTTTAGCAGAACAATCGTGAGGCAATGGAATTTTTTCGGCGAAGGGGAAAGAATACTTCCAAAATGTGCCGATAGATAGAGCTTTCAATGTTCACATTGTCTGGAGATATTCTAATTATTTATACGTGATAAGCGCACCGCAAACATAGCCGCCATTAAAGTATAGAGCAACAGCTCTTTGCCTGAATGCTTCATGACTCTGTCTATGAAGGATCGTACTTTGCACTTGAAGCTATTTTATAAGAACGATGACTGTGCATTTATAGCTATCAGGAAGTTTCTGACATTAAAATACATAAAATCATGTCCAATAACCACAAATGGTCTGTGAAAAGTAATTTCTAAATTCAAAGAAACTGAGTAGAGGGGGTGAAACGGGGTAGTGGAAGAAAGGCCGTTTCGGCTGCAGCAGTGGAAGATGTGGCTACAGCATTACACGATCAGACTAACAGTGATGCTAGAATCAGCAGAGTACGAGAAGTTGCCCGAATGCTGGATACGCCGATCATCACGGTGCGTAAAGTCCTATGGAACATCTTGCGCTGATACCCATACAAGGTAACTCGTGCAGCAGTTGCTACCTGCTGACCTGGGAGCACATGAATCTTTTGCACTACGATTTTTTGCCCGGATGGAAGTGGACAACGGTTGACCATGGAACATTCTGTGGTCTGTCGACGCTGACTTCCATTTGCACGGTTCTGTAAATACGCAAAACTGCAGGATATGGGCGACCGGAAATTCGTTCCAGCTATAGCCATTACGTCTGAAAAGGTTATTGTGAGGTACGGAATAACAGCAGCGTTTATCGTCGATCCCTGTTTCTTCGAGGAGATCACACCTGCGCGTCCCGTTTCCTGCACCGTTACTGGCAAACGGTATGAAACTCTTTTGCGTAACCATATCCTTCCGGCACTTCAGTATCGTCAGTGTGTGGATCGCACAATATTCATTCAAGATGACGCTCCTCCGTGCATTGCTACTTCTGTAAAGCAGCTACTGAGTGATAATTTCGGAGATGATAGGATCATAAGCCGCCATTTTCCCACAACGTGGCCGCCACGTTCCCCCAACTCAAACCCGCTGTAAACCTGAAGAATGTTGTTTACAGAGGGCGGATTGAGAATCTAGCAGACTTGAAGGCAAGACATCATACACCACATCCATTGTATCAGTACAGATACCCTCTGATCTGTTGTGGAGCATGGAGTTTTGCGCTTCCAATTAGTAGCGGAACAAGGCGGAGGGCATATCGAAACCACTTATGTCTTAACCACCCATCAGTAAGGTATTTGTTCCATGAAGCTCTTTTTTTGTCATTATTACTGTTGTCGCTATAAACATGTATTCTTGTCTAATCGCTAATAAATATTTAGTATAAACCCGAAACTCTATTGTTTACTTTGGGCTAACAATATTCCTGTATTTAACAAATCCATTTTTGGTCTTTTCCCGACAGCGCCACCTATCGGTACACTTTGGAACTATTTTTTCCTTCTCCAAACAAAATTCCACTGCCTCGCGATTGTTCTGTTAAAATATCAAATTATTCTGACTAGTAGTTTTAAAGTGATCGATTTTCGAAAAATCTCTAAAAATGCAAGTAAAGCTTGTAAATGTGAATTTGTTAAAAATTTGTTTCCGATAAGTCGAAACTTTAATATGAGGGAAGTTAAGTAAATACCTGTATATAAAAACTCAGGCACTTGTATAATAACACAAAATTTAGTTTATTATCTTCATGTGAAGTTGTTATGGTAGAAATTTCTATATTCATCGTTTGAATTCAGTTATGAAACTAAGTGATTTATCTTCAATATGAATTAACTTTTATCCTTTAAAAGTTTTTGAGTATTTTTTTCTAAAAGGAATTTCTTTACATTATATTTTTGAATAGCTGATATATTTGCATAAATTATTGCAATATTCACAGTTCCCACCACATCACTTGATTGACTGCCCTTGGTCACTTGAAAACTCTTGAAAATGAATCAATTCTTTCTTTCAGTTTTATGCATAGTTAAATAACTACTTTAAACAAAAAAAAATCTAAAAGATATGAAAAGAATTAAAAAAATAGCTATAGAGTATTACTGTTACCATATTTCAAAATGGCATTAAAGGCAAAATTTTCATTTTTAAGATGATATTAAAACAATTTGCCCCGAAATTATTGAAAAAGGGACCAAATCTCTAATATATAATTCAATTTTGTACTTTGAACAGTGGGCGATATATTCTTTCTCTTCTGATTAGTTGAAATAGGCCCAGTTGTTTAGATGTAGAAAGTATATATAGAGCCCCAATAATTCTCATTTATATTAAAATTTATTATTAAACAACAAGATTTCAATACAATATATGCCCTGCTGCTTTCAGCTTTTTAAAAATCTTTATCGAAGGTTAATGGTATTAGATTTAGTCGAACACTTTCTGAAGAAAGATTACTATTGTTTCAGTGCAATGCAGGGTGCTCTAACAGGAAAAAAAGCCCAGTAGAAATCCTACTGGACGAAATAGGAAAATTAATAAATCAATCGTTAATAAATTTTGCATTATTTATTAAGTTACTGCAGATCGGTATAATGAGGTACTTTTCCTACTTGAATAGGAATTTCAATTAAACTTCTGCAGATCATTTGACCCTAATATTCTATTACAATCTTTTCCTTCAAAAAACGAAATTTTTAAGCTAAAGTAGAATTTTATTGTAATAAGAAATATATCAAGTCAACGAGTTGTTTAAAAATTATTTCCGTAACCGGAAGGTTTATTGATTTCTTGATTAAACTAAAAGAAAATGTATTGGCATGTAATGTAAAAATTTGTCTATAAGTTGGAAAAAAGTTAGAACATACCTCCGTGTTTCAAATACACATAAAACTTGGGGGGTTATTGAAATAATTTTTGAATGCTAGTTACAATAAAACAATGAAATGGTTTATTGTTTATTGGAGCATCAGGTTAAAATTAGGATAAAAAGTTACCCGCATTTTTGAATTGCTTTTTCTTAATTTGGATCGAAATCAGTATTACAGATTTTGAATCAATTCAAGCAAAAGGAGTTATTGAATTTTCAATTTTGATTCATTGGAATTCCGAAAATTAAGAACGCTTACATTTTTACGTTTTGATTAATATCAATAAATTATTTAAATTTTGATTAAATAACATTCTAAAAATTTTTAATCATTTGTATGAATGTAAATTGTTTTTTATGATAAGATAAAGATATTACATAATATACATTAGCATATTTTTCTGGTATTCCACTTTCTCATTGCTACTGAGGATTTAAAAAATGGTTGTGAAATTGTCTTTTCGATGAGAATCGCAAACTGTATTTTAAAGTAGTGTTTCTGGCTGTAGAAAGAGGAAATCTTCCCTTGTTTTTCAATGGAAGGGTGCAAAAAATATTTGATTATTCTTGATCCTTCTCCCAACACCATGCATATGCTGATGAAAGTGAAATTATCAATAAGCTCAACGTGGGACTGTGACATGCTAAGTGATAGTGTTCAGATCAGCAAATTCCTTCCTCTCTATCCATTTCCGCTAGAGATATGAATAGGAGTTTGATGTCGCAGGTAAAACATCATCCCGTTGATAAGTTTGAAAAAGAGATCACAGATCAGATTCCATCCGCATCATCTGATCTATTTCGAAAGAAAGACCTTGCCGAGTTCCTTGATAATGATAAAATTCATTCAACTGCATATCATGTTAGCTCTTCTCCTATAGATTTGCTCTACTTATGATTTTTATTCTCAACCAGCGTACTTATCGTAAGGAATTTCCTGTATTTCAGTTGTACAAAGATTTTTTTTGAATGTTCAAATTGGGTTTCAAGATTTGAAAGAATTCATTCTCACATAAAAGTGAATTCTTCCATTTTTTCAAATTACCTTGCATTGAACGTCATCAAGAAAATTATTTTCTTACACTTCTATAAATTCTTACTTCATTATAAAAACGGGTTAAATAGATTGAAAATTTATAAAAGTTATTTGTTTACATAATAATAACAGTTTTGATATGATATCGTATGCATTTTTTATGTTCAATTGAAAGCAATAAATAAAAGTTAGAAAATGAAAATGCTAACTTACTTGAAATTTGAAGGAAGCGGCAATAGAAAACATAACAAAGCAACACGCAGTTTCCTCACCTCCTGCTTCAGTTGATATGAAATATCCTCTTATTCAACAGAAATAAAGCGAATATGTACTTACCTTAGTTTTTCTATTCGGAAACTTTTGCTAATACCACTATACATTAACATATGCCATTTTATTCACAATATTGAAAGAGATTCAAAGAAATGCTGCTTACTCCATCCTTATTTTAATTCTTATTTTTTACTAAAAGACAATACAAAAGTATTTCGAGAAAGAAAGACTCGCCTTCTAAATATTCTTGGAAGCCAATAATACAAATGAATCCAATTCTGAAACTGAGAATAATTTTTCATCATTTACGTGTTTAGATAAAAATTCAAATGTGCTTACCTCCGTAATTCGGTCTGACCCGCTTGTCATAGCCCTGGTCAAAGAATGCGTTGAGAATTTTGGTGATGTTGACTCTGTCATCCCTGAAAATAAGAATGGATTTCAGAAAAATCGACAACAACATCAAGGGAATTTGTCATTGGAATATAGGTATTTTTGGCAGTAAAAAAAGATTTTATTGAAAAATCATACTTATCCGAATTCCCGTTTTTATCATCTGACTCGACATTTAAAAATGGATTAAACTTACCATTAAACCGTGAAAAGAAATTTTAGACTAAGTTGAACTGACAATTTAAGAATTTTTATTTTTATTTTTTGCATTATATGATTTATTGTCTTCAGTTATAAACTGCTTATTTTGAGTTGAGCTTGAGACTGTATCTTCAAATGCACAATACTTTTTAATAAATAAGAACCGAAAATGACGATAAAAATGGGGTCATAAATCACAATCTGAATAATCATTTGACACATTAGAATAGATGACAATTGAGCTGATAAATGATTCAAATGAGTTGAAATGAATGATGAACCAACTGAAAATAGGTATTTTGAAATATTTGAATGAATGCAATGTGCGGATCATACATTTTTCTGCTGAAGAAAAAATATAAGAGTAAGCTGTTTGTATTTTGTACTTTAAAAAATGTAACATGATAATTGCTCAAGCATTAAAAAAGTAGAGAATTATTATGCTTTAAAATATCATACACAAATCTTCTAAAATTGTTAGAATTTTGAAGAATGCTTAATAGACATTTAAGCAAGCATTCTTATTTTTGAAAAATATTTTTAGAGTGGAAACATTTATGGAAAACATTTTCTACAATTAATATTTACATTAAGTGATGAAACAGTTGAGCAATCAGTGATAATCAGTGATGATGATCAGTGGAAATATTTTTTGTGTATTTCATATTTTTAACTTTTTTATTAACTATAGGAATTAAGTGACAATTATAAAATTATTAAAAAGTATTTTTGAATAATTATGACGTAAATATGTGCTTCATATTTAGAGAAACGTTATTCAAATAAAATTTCAACAATTAAGATGTGTCATTACTTATGAAAATTATTTGAATAACTTTCATTTTAAGCATTAATTACGAAGTAATGTTTTAAAACACATAAAAACATTTTTATTACTTTCAAGTAATAGTAATTGCTATCCGATTAATATTGAGGTATTTTAACAATATCTACTTAAAAAATCCTTCGCCTTCCTTATTTATGTATTTTTACTCCTACAGAGCTAAAGATAAAGAAGCAGGAATAATGTGAATTTGATTAGTGAATATCTTTTTTTTTTTTTTTTTTTGCAATAGAATTCTTTGATATTCCGAACTTTTCACTTGAGACAATTGCAATGATGCTCATGAAGATAGTCACATTGCAAACATTCCTTTGGGGATAATATAAAATGTTATTTAATACTTAAGCTATTAAATATTATTGTAATTGATGCGCAAACACAATCTTTTGCAATCAAAAGTTGATACCTTTGTGAGGATTTTGACACAAGTTGTTTAAATTAATTAATTGAATCTGCTTTGATGTTCGTCTGGTAATTCGTATTATAATTCCTATGTATTATAATTTATTATAACATTTTTCCCAAATGAGTCCTATGTGTAATGGATGGAATCATTGATTTTGTCTGACTCGGAGAAAACTCTCTTGAAATCTTTTATCACGAATTTGTATGCTCTTATGGTAATGAACTCAATTTTAATACAAAAAAATATGATTTAGCGGTTTTATATTAAGTACAATCAAATATACATTTGGAATTAAAATAACGGAATTGGAAGACATTTTCTTTGAAAACAATTTTGCTTTCATCGAAACGTGACTGTTTGCCGTAATATAACAACTAGATGAGCTTTTTATATTTTATATGGTGTAAAGTAAAAGGGATTTTAGAATTAAAATGTAATCTTGACATCATTCTCTTCAAGCTAACTGAATACTATATGAAGGGACTTTAGAATAAATTTCGTTACATATATTTCAACAATGACTTTCACTTGATGATGCATTAAAATCAGTGAAATGAGCATTCAGTAAAGCTTTCAATCATAATAAATTAAATAAAGCTGTCTTTATTTATATATATTGATTCTTTTTTTCACAAAAAACAAACAAACAAACTCTGCCCTTTAAATTTAGGCCTGAATTTTTTTCTCTTAAGAGAAACGAATCTCATTAAAAAAATAATAGAATTCTTGTCAAAATAACAGATTCAGAAATCCAGATAAGAAAAATGTCAGATTTCGGTATCTACAAAACAGCATAAAATCAATTACAGACAATTTTTATTGTAGATAGTTTATAATTGTAAACATTTTATAATTGCTGTTTTATAATTGTAGACAGTTTTGATGTATTTATATAAAATTTTGCATTGAAATGTAAAATTAATAAATTTAGAAGTGGATAATTACTTTCATTTTTTCTAAATTAGAGAAGGAGAAACGACTTACTAGAATAAAAGAGATTGTCAGTTTTTTTCTAAATGTTTGCGTAGCTACAGCGGTGTAATAAAAAATGAAATTCAATTAAGTAGTACTAGACAATGCACAAATAATTTCCTGCGTAAGGATTTAGAAATTCACTCATTTTAAAATACCAAAACTAATCGGAAATAAATTTCTTTCACATAGCTATCACTGAAAATTTTATTCTCTGTCATAAGTATTTTAGCTATTAATAATACATTAAAAATTTTTCCACATATGATAGTTTAATTGAATGAAATTATTAATTTCATTTTATATGTCATTCTGTAATTACCGATTATAATTTTATTAACCCAAGTAAAAATTAATTGATTTTAAAAACTATGAAATAGTAATTTTGATATTGTTGCAACTCTCTTGTATTACTAATTTGCAGTTAGTTATTAATTAATCGCAATTATTAACTTTTAATCATTAAAAACAAATTTAATGCTCAGATCAGGTAATCAAAGGTTTTATTCCACGAAATAATTTTCTTCCTTCCCAATATAATATTCAGTAATATCAATTATTAATATATTCTCAGGTAACTGCAACATTGTCCAAGAAAATTATTAATTGGGCAAATGAGGGTGAATTCTGGTCTGGTGGAACTAAAAGATGTTTTGTGCTTGATGTTCAATCGACATCATGCTCACAAGAACTATTCCCCTCATTTAAGCATCTAACTGCACTTTGTTAAAGTCAATATCATCATTTCAATTTTTCATTCCGCATATAAAACAAGCAGTTGATTCTATCATTAAAATAAGAAGGTTTTATTTATAGATTTCTCGAAAAATGTATTGAAATGAAATTTCCAAGAATATAAAAAATAAACAGTATCTTCACGAAGCAATTTTTAACAATTAGAGAAAACCACACGATATATTCAATCTGTAAAAGCCGAGAAAAGTTTGAATTTATTTTACAAAAATGAAAAATATTTTTTTGAAAATTATTCATAATATTTCAAGAAAATTGTTAAATTTAAATTAAAAAAAATTGTTCGTAATCAAATAATATCAATGAAAATCTACTTTTTTGGATTTTAAGATAGTGCAAAACTCCTTTTTCTGCAATTAATATTTTCAAATGTTATTGAAGAAAAACGCCGAAATTTTGCTTAATTAAAAATTTTATTTGAATATCACTCCAGATGCATATTCTCACTCTGAAAAATATGCTTGTTTCAAACTTGTTAGCTTTCGGTTAGCCATTTGTCCTGTAGAACATCTACTAAACAGATCTATATTCTATTTTTATCAGTAGTAATGAGGCAAGATTATCTGTATCAATTCGTACCTTGAGAAAATAAGTTTAACAAAAGTTTATTATTTTAATTTCAGTAATAAAAAAATTGATCTACGAAGCGAACTGCATTTCATTTCAACTAAAGGAGGCAATGTTTAAAATGACGTTTATAAGTTAATTCCCAAGGAATTATTAAAATTTGTATCGTAAAAGCATAACTTTTTAAAATAAAAACGAAGATAAATTTTTTAAAAGGTGACCAATTAATGAATGTATTCAAGGGAGGGGGGATGAAAGCCTACTTATCATTTCCACTCTTTCAAACCAGCCTCTTGTCATCACAAAATTACAGGAGTTTTAAGAGTCCAAGCTGTAAAGTTTCCTCTGAAATTGTCATTTTTTTTCAAGTGTTTGTCCTATAATTTCCTAATTCTCAAAGACGAAACTTTGTAAGGATCGAAACACGGTTATCATTTATATAAAATTCACTTTACACTTGATATCGATTAGTCAATACAACGCTTTGTGATAGAAAAAGTAAGCAGCCGTGTTGCTTCAAAGGAATGAGGATTGTAATAAAAATCCTGAATATTTGTCTGTGGGTAGTACCCTTTAATAACGGAATCAAAAAGAAAAATGATCTGATTTGAAAGAAGTATTCTGTCTCCCAGCTGAATTCAATTATAACTGAATCAAAGAGCGATTCAAAACTTCTTGACCGAAAAGAAACTCTCAGCTGTTTTATATTTGCATTTGAAAATGAAATTGAGCAAATTTTCTAAGCATATTAATCAAAATACGATCAAGACAAATCATTGATAACGAGGCATTTTTTACCTTTGTTGAGAATCAGCAGTTCTGAGCGATTGTTTTAATCAAGCTCAACCGAAAAATAATGATGACAGAGGGGATGAAAATCCATCTAAATAATAAGCAATGGAGTCGTTCCAAGCTGACTCGAGATTTAATCGCTGCGTCTCTCAAGAATATTTATAAATGGAAATTACTTTCAAACAGCTTTGGCTAAAGATCATGTTAAAAATTTTAGAGAATACTTTTTCCATAAATAAATAAGAAATTATGTTCATTTTTAAAATAATGATGTTTACAGGCTAAAATATTATCTGTCAATTGGGATTGAGTTATGCAATGTGAAAGGTGAAAAAATCGCTTAAAACAGGATTTCTCTTTCGACTTAGAGCAACAAATTTGTACATTTAGGTGCTTACCAAACAAGGGTTTTTCCAACTAAATTTTTTTAGATATTTAATTAAAAATTTGTAGTTTCCCCTCAATTATATCTGATAATATTATGGCGCAAAATTATATTTTTATACCACTTTAAAAATAACTTTGCAGTCATGCTGATTTATGAAAAATATTTTAATTGCATTTTAGAATATCTTTCATCGTTTTAGATATGACATTTATACAGACGCTCGTTATGACGATATTAAATGCATTTTTTTGTGTGTACGTTATCATTGCTTTACAATTAAGCTTAAAATTTTAAAATGAAATAAATGTAGTTGAATCCAGCTCTAAACACCATCATATTTCGAATTAGAAGTTTGGGCCTTATCAGATTTAAAAGAATCAGTATTTTAGCTCTTTTTCTCAATAATAATGGGTCGTATTATTGTCCCAAATCTATTTAAAATTTAAAAAAAAAAATTAGCATTTAAGGATGCCAGTCTTTAAATGGAAGGTTCGAATAGCCATTCAATTATTTTGTATACGAGCATGCATATTTTAGAACCCTGTAAGCAAATTTATAAATTTCATAATGTTTGAAAATTTCATAAAAATGAACTAGGCATAGTTATTTTTTGTAAACAAAAGATTAGAAATTGATTTGCGTAGTTCTATATATTGATTCCCTTTCCTAAGAATCGTCAAGTACGTATCATAGAAGTTCATATTTCATTCAATTAATTTATTGTTATCGCTTGATGGAATGCTGATCATCGCAATAAAGGACATATTTTTGATGCAAAAATACTTATATATTATTTGTATAGCCTTTTTCTCAACTTGCAGTGATGGATGACATTTCTGACAAAAGGCATTATTTGTTGAAAACTTAAGTTGAAAGAAAGCACTCATCTGCGCCGGAAGATGCGTAACTGGGCCAGAATTAGTACATAGTATTCGTTTCTGTGTCTGAAAATCGCAAGTATTTATTCCTTTCATATAAACTACAATAAGGGATCTGTGAATAAGAAGTTTTATCGACTTCTGTTGTAGCATATTTAATCTGCTTTGCTTGGGGGAAGATTGTGCTTCTCAAAGGTTTGCCGGCAAAAATGATGATAATTTTATATAAAATAATAAATTATATTAAGCTAAATATTCTGTAACTCCTTTTACTTAAACTGATACAATCGCTTTTACCAAAATGATCTTTGAAAAACGATCGAAATTTAATTTTTCTGTAAGTTATTAATAGTCTTTAAAGGAGAAACAAAATTGAAGAGAATATTGGCAGTGGTCATTTGAAAAGAAGCAAGTAAAAAGATTTAAACTATTCACATTTCCATTCGATAGGAATGACAAAACTTAAAATCTCTTTTATGGATGAAAAATTGTTTCAGTTAATGAAAAATTCACTTATTTACTTTTCACAAATTCTCCACTGAAAGTTTTTTTCTTGGACAAAATTTAGACTCCCATACCAATTTTAGAAACGTATGTAAAGGAATTTAATATAAAAATAAAAGCAAATTAAAGCCATAAATAAAAACGTCTTTTCAAATTCTGAACAGGATAATAAGAACTTGAATAACATTTATTCTTTTCACAAAAATTTAATCTGCTAGATTTGATGGCGCATCGGCATTTCGGATAACGGATCTGATAATTTTAAATCTTAATAAAGTGAAATAAAATTTATACCAACACTTCACCTTCCTAATCTCCATTCAGCACCAACGGTTGAATAACGGACAATGTTATATATACATACACGGCGGCTGCTTATTGTAATGAAACTTAAGAAGCAGGAAATTTAAATCTACGTGTGTTTTTTTGAATTTTCAAACTTATTGGATATGAATTTGGATTTTTAAAAAGAAATCGGTACTGATGATGCATATAAAATTTCCACCACCCATTTCACTAAAATTTAGGCATAAAAACTAATTCTTTTAACAGCAGACATTCGTGAACAAATACTGCTCAACGAACAAAGATTTAAGAAATGTTTTTTCTTCTCTATTTCCTCCTCACAATCCTTCCATCTTCAGATCTCTCATCAAATAAGTAAAATAAAAAGAACACATCAACTTTCTGTGCAAGGCAGAAAAGGAAATACAATCTCTTTTTGATCTGTACTCGATCGAGGTATGGCAAAGGGACAAATGATCATTGCTTCTTATTTTGATTTGTAACTGTGATAGAGACTCTTCAAAATTGGCTCTTGAAGTAAACATTAAAAAAAAGTCTCAAAAGTAAATAAGACAAAAGTAATAAGTAAGTAAATAAGACAAAAGTAATAAAAGTAATAAG
>JAPMOR010096416.1:2464795-2480874 GCA_026543865.1 Argiope aurantia | reverse complement strand
AATAAGACAAAAGTAATAAAAGTAATAAGTAAGTAAATAAGACAAAATAAGACAAAACCAAAGCCTTATCTATGAGATGATGAACTCACACCTGCGTTTCATCATATTTATGTATTTGGGTGATGGGCTATTGATACATCATTGAGGAACGAGAAAAACAGACATTTGACACAACAATTCTGTATCTGGGTGAATAAATCTAGACAGACTATTACTTAAAATAGCATCAAATCTTATTGTATGTTGCTTCCGAAACTCCTAGAAAGTGATTAGAAAAAAAGAGACATCCCTGTTTTTAGACAGCATAAGAAAAGAAGTATTTTGACCTTTTGACTTATATATAAAAGGATATTATTGATTTTGGCCTTATTGCATAAATATGTCTAACAATTCAAAGAAATTCTTACACAGAGATAATCACTGAGAAAATCATACATGAGACGTATAATACAAAAATGTGACACACTTGGGAGTCATTCGAGGAAGCGGAATACAATTTTGAATGCAGATATGCGTCCAAGAATGACGTGAAAAACAATAGCCCAATTAAGTTGCATAGATGAAGTGTTTAAACTTTCGAATTGTAACACTATTTTTTTGTTTCACTAAACGTGTTCACTAAAGCCGTTTATTTGCCTTTATAGTAAAATGCTTAAAACAGAGTAGGTGCAGTATTTTTAGAGTGATAAATGATAGAAAATTATAGAGAAAAAAAAAAAGGCAAATAAACGGCGGCGGGATTCATCCGCTGACGTTGCAGCGTTTTGCGCTCTGCCAACTTTATATATCACGAATACCGATCATATAACTCTAAAAAAAATGAAGACGGAAGTCGTTTGAAGAAAAGCAACAACTACTATTAATAAATATTTAAATTGTTGTAAAAAAGGAGCCGAGGAAAAATATTAACATTTCCAACACACAAATTTAATTAAAGATCCTAAGAAGTAGTTATAAGCTGTGTGCATTTAAAAAATAATTCAATGAAAAATATACATTCTCGAACATAACAACTGCGGTACGAAAACAAATATTCCTAGAGCAAATTGGAGTGAAGAAAAGTCATTTTCGAAACTAAAAAAAGATAAAGAATGATTTAAAGTTGTCATGAGCTTAATCTAAGATAACTGATTAAGTTTTTTTTTATCTGTAAAACATGATATATGAAAATATAGGCCAAATCAAAATAATTCTTGAATTTGTCAGAAATAAATGCCGTAACGAATTTATAAATGAATAGGAATGTATTTATTTATTGGGGGAATAGTGTTTATACAGGGTGTTTCTGCGAGCCGTTTCAGAACTTCTAAGAGGGGTAGGGTACATCCTGATGAACCAAAATCATATACCCATGGGCAGTCAGAAATGCTTTCCTGACGCGGTAGATGGAGTTGTGCGAAAAGTCAGAGCTTTCGTGCAGGGAATCTTCATTTCTCACAAGAATGCTTTTCACAAGTGTTTAGATGATGGACAGTGGTATTTTCTTCTACTCGGCTTGTAGAAGACATGTAAGTTTTTACAACGATTTTGGACGGTCCGATCCAACTCGCACCAGAGGTTTTCCATCGGATTCAAGTCTGGTCTCTGGGCAGGCCAGTCCAATTGGTTCACCACATTGTCCCCATACCAATCCATGGTAAATCTCGGAACATGACAAGTGGTGTTATAGTCCAAGAAATAACATGATCCAACCCATAAAATCCTCATACCGTAGGAAGAAAAGAACATTGCTGTCTGGAATAGTGGAGTAAGAGTCGGTGTTGAACTTATCATGAATTGGGATCAAGTGTCCCTGTCCATACCACGAGAAACATCCGCAGACCATAATTCCACCTCCAACAAACTTAACTGTAGGTATAATGCATTCTGGCAAAATGCGTTCTCCAAGCATACGCCAAACCCAGATTCTGCCATCTCACTGATGGAGATTGAACTGTGATTCATCACTTTAGAGAACTTATTTCCACTCATCTACGGCCCAATTTTGACGTGCCTTGCACCACCTGAACCAAGCTGCACGGCCAAGCTTTAAGAAGCATATTTTGTAATTAAAAGCTTATGAACGGTAGCGGGACTGTGGAAACCAATCAAATATGCTTCTTTGCGGATGGTATTTATCGAAACAACAGTCTCGGATGCTTGTTCGAATTCCAGGAGTATGTAGTTTGATGCGGTTTTCCGAATTTCTTTGGATAGCAGTTTTCTTTCTCTATCTCTAAATTTCGTGGGTCAGTCGGTTCGATGCACATTCTGACGATCACCACTCATGTTCCATTTCGTAATCACTAAAGCCACTGTCGATTTTGGAACGTTTAATTCACTAGATATGTCTCTTAAGGATCGGCCATTTCTATGATATCCGACAATTACGCCTGTCTTGACGTTAGACACCTTTGAATTTCGTGGCATCTAGCAAGCGACTAATACAAATGTTGTTTCCTACACTACATTTAAATACAGGAGGCGTGATGTAGATCAGGACCCCAAATATCTTCATTTGCATGGGTATCCAAATATTTATTGGTAGATAGTGTATATCTTTTATGCAATAAATCATAGAAGTATAAGAAACTATGATTAAAAAGTAAAATATTATTAGAGTTAGAAATACAGTTTTTGAAATATTTTAATAAAATAAAAGCTTCTTTAAATATTTAAAAAGGCTTTTGATTTGTCTGAACTAAATGAATTTTAAAATGAAAGTGTAAAGGTTGGTTCTGGATAAACTGTTTCCCTTGTTGAAATGCATGAGTCTATCTTTCCAGGGAAAAACATCCAATAACCTTAGAGAAATAAACAAAAAAAGTTTACTTTAGTAAGAAAATATCTCAAAAATTTTTACTTATTGGATTTTCAGCGTGTGCATGACAAGTACGAATAATATATATATATATATATATATATATATATATATATATATATATATATTCCATTTAGTGTTATTATTTTCAAACCAGTATTTTAAAGCCTTTTTCTGTAAAAGATTTAAATTTTAGGACATGCTCTTATTTTATGCCTGCAACCAACTTTTGCTTTTGTTTGGATTAATAAAACTATTTGAAAATAATCATATGATGCCTATTGATTTCGGCGTCTAACCGATTACCATGAATCAAACATGTGATGTTTTGGAGGAGAGTTTTCATTATCTACAGCATAATGAAAATTCTCCCTAGTTTAAATCTGCCAAGCATGATAAGTGAAAAATGTGGTTGCAATTTAAATAATTTTCATTACTAATTTTAAAAATCAAGTTCTAGACAAGTTAGGAAAATTATAAAAGAAACAATTTGAATAGTTTCTAAGATTTGCATCAAATCATTTTTTCTATGCTTCAATTGTGCGTTGCTTGTATGTTTTGATTTTGATTTTTTTTTGCATTTTTCATTGAGATAAAATTTTAAATGCTATTTATCTTCAAGAATGAAATATTTCATGCTAATAATTAATTAATACCGATAAATTCAGTAATCATATTGTTTTTATGTGTATAGAATTAAAGCTTTAAATTAAATATAATAATTACTAAATTAAATATGTTAATAAAAATATTATGTTTACAACAAACTAAGTGAATATATCCCTTTGAAATTCGTTAAAACAACTTTGAAATGATTTTTTTTTTTCTGAAATCGCATATAACATGCAGGCTCTAATTTTTATAAAAACCATATAATAATCCATTTAAATTCTCATAATGAAATTTTCTGAAAGTGCCCCCGTTATAATTTGCTGAAGACCCCTTCACATCTGCCTATTGACGAAAGGTATTTAATTGGCTCATTGTGTGCACCAAACAAGTCAATGAGTCCTTGTTAAGATGCAAATAGACTGTTGAAACAGCAGTTCAGTGTGTCCTTTAAGATACGAAAATTCATTAGTCTAGAGGTGATATTCATTAGTTTGGTACGTAACGGAGGTCGAGGTTGTATTAATAGATGGTCGCGAATTTTGCGACAGATATTTCTTTTCGGACCTGATTGGAAAGAGCGAGTGCCGTGAATTAAGCTAATCGATTTGCTCACTTGGAATCGTTCGAGGTAATTAGCTGTCTTCCAGCGAAATATAAGCTTCCAAATTTTCCTGATTTCGTCTTAATCATTAGAAAATGTTATTTTCTGTTCATGTTGGTTGTATGGGAAAATAATTTTATACTTGACTTTTCTGCCTTCTTTAATCGTTTTTATCAATGCAATGTTAAACTGCTACGAAATCATTTATATAACTGAAACTATGAAAAACCGAAACTATGAAACAAGAAAGAAATTTGAGTTCGTCGACAAGATATGGCCTGTCTCTTGAAATTCCTGACTAATGTACTGAAGTTAATAATATTATCACAAAATTGAAGTTTTGAAAGTTCTAACTTTTATTGTAGTTTTTGATTCCATGCATATGTCTTCGAATCACAAATATGTTAAATTAACAAGTATTAGACTTTTATTATATTTTTCATTTTTCTAGCTGCCAACTTTTGAAAGGTTCAATATTGGCACATCCTCTATTTGTGAATGCTATAGCATTCACTTGGAGTTCTGTATATGCTTATAGCATATACTTGGAGTGCTATAGCATTCACATTTTTGCGATGCAAATCACATGAAGGCTATAGCATTAGGATTTATAACTAATATTATCATGCTAATCTATGTGGTTTGAATTTCAGGATTTTTTAAAAATGTGTTTTGTATATGAACGTTTTAAATTGATTTTATGTATTACCTATGGATATAATTTTCATTATTATAACTCTTCATTTTGAGCTTTATATACACTCATACGAAAAAAAAAATGTTTTCTTTAAACAAACCCATTTGCCCGACCACAAAAATTTAATATATGCAAAACATGCTTTAAAGAAACAGTTGTGAAGTTCTTTTAACGATTTTTATTATTCATCATTTGAAGGAAACAATAAAATTTTTAAACTTTTATCAAGATTTCTTTGTCTAAGGCATGGCGAGAGCAATGTGCAGCGTACGAAAAGAAGAGTAGAAAAGAGGAAAGAGAGACCATGAGAAAGTATTCGGAGCTTATATAGCTTTAGAAAATTTTGCCGTCACGGCGTTTTGATACCATGGGGAAAAACAGTCCTTGCATTTCCGAAGTTAAAGTTATAATAAAGACGGACCTCAAGTGATTTGGAAATTATTTCTAGAGCTCAGGTTAATTAGAGTTTATTACATATATATATATAATGAGACACTACTATCATATAGCTAACATACAACGTTTCCTTTCACACTAAAGGTTTAATTCAAAAATATTTATTAAAATTTGTATTTCTCTTATTTCCTAAACTAAAAAAAAGAACTAATAGTAGTGTTATTTTAAATCACCGTGAAAAGATATTTATCTCAGGTTACTCTTCTGCATTTTTATTCAAATTAAGTCATACACTTTTTGTCTATTAAATAAAACCGACTTTTTTCCGAACACTATTTATTTATTTTACTCACCTTTTCTAATTCTTTCCGAAAGAAGCGTTACTTTAAGCACTTTCGCCATTGTTAATTCCTTCTAAGCTTTTCTTTAATTTCGCCAGTTACTCAAGCGGTCTTTATGTTTTTTCATTAATGAAAATGCTCTTTTAAATAATCATACTAATTACTCATGAATCCCACTTCTAAAATCAAAGAACGGATGATTCGTTTGTATGCATGAACTTTCGTAAAAGTGCTTTTCAATCAACCTATTAAATTACTTAATTAAAATCATGAATAAGTATTAAAAGAAACTTTTTAATCAATGACATTAATTTATATGTTCAAATTATCTGAAGTCTCTTTGAGGTCGTAATGAAATAGTTTGACTTATTCGATTTCTTCATATTTGAAAGAAAATTAATTCTATTAAAATTCTATTAAATAATTCACGCTAATGCTTAATTAATTAGAAATATGTTACGAAAAACTATTTATGTTTCAAGAGTAAACCTAATTCTGGTAAAACATGATTGAGTGTGCATCTGACTTTATTTTGGAATTAATTTGCTATTCTCCTTTCAGAACTTTAGAAATAAATCATTTATTATTGCTCTTTAAACTAATAATTTTAAAATTTCAAATAGTGAAATAATAATTCTGAACATATATATGATCTGAAATAAAACTTTATTGAATTTATTACGATAAAGGGAACAACAATGTTAAACATTTGTTCTGAATAATTCCTTTTTTTATTTAATCAGTCATTTTCATTTATGAAACATTTTTTCCCTGTGTGATGCATTCAGCAAATTTATTTCTAAAACTGAGCACAACAGAATAGTAAGACAACAATGAAAAAATACGACCTATTACTGCTCATAGGCGAACTAAACCAATGAGAGGAAGGAATAAATTGATGCCATTTTAGTTTAACCTGACTTCAAAACAGAACTTAAATTACTGTAAAGTAAGTAAAAATATCCGACTTACAAAATATTTTTTTGATAAAGATAATATATTACTTCTTATTTTAGTACCAATAGCTTATTGTTAAGGATCTCTATCTTACAATGTGAAAAATCGGATTATATAAAATGCTTAACTACTAATTAAATATTTAGTATCAAACGAAATACATTTCTAGAAACAAGAATTACCTAAAAATGAAAAAGGTTCATTTGCCAAATAGTATTAAAATGAAACATAAAAATGTCACTTATTCAAATATTTTAAATAAAAAGGAAACTTGAATTTTATTCTATAGATTCAATTACGAAATCGATGATAACAAAATTGTGTTATACGCAATCGAATACAGTCATCATTTCTATTACTAGAGTAGAATGTTTTCGGTAACGGAGATGGCAATAATAATCGAAAGGTGATTGCTTCAATATCAGTGCCAATTCAGGTGATCCTTTCTTGGATTTTTATTCTCGATGGTAATATTTATTTCTCACAAAAGGACATTCGAAATTGAGTTTATGTAAGGAAATCAAGGCCATCAGCCATTTCTACCCACGAACAAGATTATTTTATGGGAAGTAAGAGATTTAGTAAATCGAAAATCTTCTCCCTTTGCTCTGTTTTCCTGGGTGTAAAGATTATAAGAGTTCCCTCGATATTTTTTTTTGTAAATATCATCTACTTAGTATCAAAATGGTATAAAAAACAAATTATGATTTTATATACGCAAATTATTTTTATTTGGAAAATTGAAATCAACAAAAGGTTTAAAATATGAGTTTTGTTAAGCAAAAGAGATTTAAAGAAAGAACAGAAACATCGACAAAATGTAAAATGTCGAAATATTAGATCCTCTATAAAACAAAAACAAAAAAAGCAGATTATAATATTTATTTTATTTTCAGTATCCAACAAATTGTTTTATTAATGTCAACCAGTCTATATGAAACTTATTATACATTTTACTTGTGAAATACGATATTTAAGCTAATTATTTCTATACCATAAAACATCCGTATATTTCTATATGATGCATACTTTGTAGTATTTGCATATTTCTAGAAATATATATACTGTATAGTAGTTGATATATATTTACTTATTAATATAAGAAATATTTTATATTCTGAAAAAGAATTATAAAATGTTATTTTTAAACGAAAAATGTTATTTTTATTTTGGAGACTTGTGGAACGTGCCTATTGTTTCATTTGCATTTTATAAGAATTTTTTAAGTGTTTTTAGTTAATAAAATGAATGACAATTATTAATGTCAGAAGCATTTGAATGAAATCGGTAAATTAGGAAATGAATTTATGTCAATATAATCGAAATTTTCCGTCAATGTTGCCCTTTAAGCTTATTACAGAACAGTAAATTGTTTGTTGAATCAATAAATTGAAAGTATCTAAAATTGTAACCAAAATTATGAAACATCTTCGTATTTCACATTTAATTATTATGCATCTAAATAAACTTATATATTTAACGATAATTTTTTGATTCAATAAACAGATTTTCGGGTTAGCTGATGTTTATTTATTTTTTGTTTCAGAATAAAGTTCAAATTTTAAGCAGATGACAAAGAAAGAAAACTGACAAAAAACATTGAAAAGAACACGAGGAAGGCTTTTAAAAACGTACATGTTAATATCTATCAAAATTTTTTAATTCAAATATGCTTTGCGTTATGCTACAATTACAAATTCTAAAAAAAAAAGGTTTTATTGAACTTTTTCCAGCGTAATAATTTCAACGAACAAATTGGTGGCGAAAGACGACTATTAACTAATAATTGACATGAAAAATAACGCTTTTTTTTGTCAAAATTCCCATTTCTTTTTATGCTTAAATTGATATTCTGAAATTGGTAACTACCGAGGAGAATTTTAAACTTGAATTCAGAAAATGTATGAGAAAGTGCGTCTTAATTTGAACTCGCTTTTAATTGCAGAGTTTCCCACTCAGGGCTTCTGAATTTCCCTTTTTCATAGAAACATATTTTACTTAAGAAGCTTTTGACAGCACAGAAACTCGTAAAATGCACACGCGTAGAACATTATAGAACTATCAGACAGTATTGGAGCATTTCGTGCGGTTTAAACTACAACGAGGCTATTTGAGAGATAATCCTTATATTACTGCTGTGCTCATAATTTCAGTGTGTGCTTGACATCATTTCATCGGGTGTCGTAGATCAAAAGTATGTCAGTAGAGTAACTTGTCTCATATTTCATTTCATTTTTAGAAGATTTTATGTACATAGAGATGAAAATAAAAACACTGCATTATGCAAGGAATTGCGTTTCTGATATACTCTTGAAGAAAGCTTCAAAAACTTCATGATCTGATTTTACTTATAAACTTAAGCATTATGAATTTTTAATAGCTTTCAGATATAACACTATATAGAAAAGTTTGCATGGTATCTAAACTTTGATTCTGCTATAGAGTTAATAAAATACACAATATTTACGACTGCTAGAATTTAGAATAACAAAAAGCCTCCTACTTTTCAGCTAAATATCAAGAAGAAGGTTTTAAATCCCCAAGCCTCGACAAGCTTTAATAAATGAGTTTGCCTGAGTAGAAGTATTGCATTTGTTTTCTTTATCCGCAAAATGATTTGAAAACTACTGATTTGATTATCTCTTTTTATCTGTAGTTTTTGTCAACGGACGAGGAAAAATATCATTCAGAAAATGAATAAAGATTAATAAATCTTTTTCAACTTCTGTGCTGCATTTTTTATATTATATGCACAAAAAGACAGGCAATCTCTCCAAGGATATTTGTATAAACGATTTATATAAATAAACCAGATCTCCGTCATTTGCCTGATTTTCTCACCAGCGTTGCTTTAGTTTATGACTGCCAACATTACCATAGGCTTATGTAAGTAAATCTGAAATCTCATTAATTATTTCATGAGATTAGAGTTTTTTTGAAATCAACGCTACAGCTGCTATTGAAACATAGTACTCGTGATCGACTACACAGCCTAAGAAAAACTTAGCACTACTAAGTTACTATTACTTTGAAAATCCTTATCTTAAGGATTCATTTTTTTAATTTGAATTCTCCCGCTCATATTTCAGAAAGATAATTATTTTTCAATAATATCGTGGTAAAAATATCTTAACTTCCTTGTAAATCTGCAATATTAATCCTCCCATTGGACTTAAAATATTTTTCTTCCAAAGTATTACAGATCTAGCAATTCTAAAATAAAAATGTGGATGGAAGATAATAATATAAACATAATAAAGACACTATAATAATAAAACAATAAAGAAGGAGGCACTGATTTCTTTAATAATCGAAAAACATATCTGAAAAATTGAGGGGAAGCTTCTTTTTAAAATGTATTTCAGCTTTTTCATTGGGTTTGACACTCAATTATGAATTATAATATACTTTCTTGTACGCATTATAAATTTTTGACTAGTAATTCCAAAATTAAAACATTCCTTTGGTTTGCCGGAAGTCTAATTGTTTAAAATTCTTCTACTTTATTTGAAAATGGCTCAGAAAACTATGAGAATTTGGAGATCATAAATTTGGCCACACAGATTTTGAAAACTCTTCTCATCTTTTTATCCGAAAGTTAATCTTATACAAAATCTACGACTGCACAAAAATAAAGCAAAAATAATTGAAGACATTTTTAATAAATAAAAAATGTATAAAGATTTAGTTTCTGAGAGTTAAATAATGTTATTAAATTTTTTTTCAATTCAGAGAAACTACAAATTTTATTCATTTATATAATAGAAAATCTATCGATGTTATCCAATTTACTCTATTAATTTAAAGCAGGGAATTCATATTTGTTTAATTCGTAGGATTTTTATCATAAGAATAAATAGATATATATTTTGCTAAAAACAGTATCAATCATTCAATTGTTGTTGGCATCTTTTTGTTTAATGCCCTTTAAAAAGTGAAATTTCAGTTTTTGTACAAGACAATTCATATATTTCTTCTGATATATTTTGTAAACATTCCCACATCTGATTTTGACCTCGTGTCATAATCAATATAGTATATATTTTCGATTTCTAATAATATTTATTTCGCGTGATTCAAACCAATTATATATTAAATGACTGCGAATGCTTTGATTGAAAAAGTAATCATTTGAATTTACTTTAGTTTCTCTGGTGGAAAAATATTTTGCAGATTTATATTCAAATTGAATGCAAGCAAAATATTTGTATTACTTACGATCAAGAAAATAATTTCCATTTCATCAAATTGCAGAATAGACTTGAGTCCTTTCTTTTCAACAAAATTATTTTATAACATCATTTTTCTATTACAACATAAATAAAAAACATTATTTAAAAAATTATTCTTTTGAAATCTTTAATCTATTTCTAAAGTGTTACATCCTACAAAAATGTAGCTAAACGTATCTGTGAAAAACATTTCTGTATTTCATAAAATTCGAAACGCATTGAAATGAAAATATTTTAACTGAATTCAATGGGAATGGGAAATATGAAAGAAGATTTTATTAGAGTTGATTTGCTTTTATCAAATTCATTTTTACTGAGAACTTTATCTAATGAAAAACGTTTTAGATTTCAAAGCCAAACACAGAATTCTTCAAAAGTAATTTAATTTTGTTACATAGTTGTTTGATATTCTTATAACAGCTATATAGATTCATTTGGTTCAATTGAATGAACCCGAATATTTGTGTGGCGTGAAAACAAACATGAGAACTTAACATAATAATGATCTTTTAAACAGAAGATTAAGATAATTGACACATAAGATACAGATAGATTTGATTTTGATATCACATTAAAGCACAGTTAGTTAATTGCCGAAATGACAAAAATAAATAAATTAGAGCAATTAAAAAAACGATACTATAAAAATAATGTTTCGATAATTATAAACAAGTAATGGCAACAAGTTAATCGAGAATTTTTCATTTGTATTAAACTTAAATATTAAAAAGTAGAAACTTTTTAATATTAAACAAATGTATCGCGTATATTTATGCTGATGAAAAGTTTTACTTAAGAGAAAATAATATAGAATTGATATCAAAATATAGTAGAGGCACAGTTTTTCCAAATAATATAATTAGATTAAGTATGCTTGGAGTTGGAAAGCAAAATTCGAATCATCAAGTAAAACAAACTATAATAATAACAGGGGAAGATGCTGTCGCAAAATAATTAGTGCATACGAAAATACTTAAGAAGAATTTAAGTTACATAAAAAACATTGATGATAAAAGTATTATACGTAAAAATACAGAGAAATTGTGACTTTTTTGTTTTGTCCAGATAATATTATTACAGTGGCCTCCAAACGTTAAGATGCAACCTGTCTTGTGTATCTAATTTGAGAATGAATTAACATAGAATTTTGAAATTTGGAGGAAATGCGCCCTAAACAGCTCTTTAATGAAAATTGTCTTAAGCGCAATACAAAGATGATTTACAACAAAAAAAAGTATAATTAATAAAGAGCTCCAATCTTGGAGAAAAATATAAACCACGGTTTTATGTGGAAAAATATTGCAGAAACAATACAAAAATAGCTTCTAGTAAGGCATGCGTTCATCCCTAGTTGTAATGCATTGGCGGAATCGACTTCTCATGCTGAGAATTAAGTTATCGGACACCGAAATGGGAAGCGAAGACCAGTTATGGAGCAATCTTTGTTCCAGCTCATATAACGAGTTTGGAGGAGGAATTAAAGCTTCGAGCGATCTCTCAAGAAATCTCAAAGATTCTCTTTCGGATTTAGGTCTGCGGATTGAGCTGGTCATTCCATTCGCTCCGAACCATGACCCTCAAGATAGTCCTCAATTAGCTGAGCTCGGTACGATCACGCATTGTCGTCCATCAGAAGAAAATCATTACCATTAGCAGCGATATATGAGCGGACATATGGATCAATGATATCTTCTCGATATCTCATACTGTTCAAAGTTCCTCCATGGAACACATACTGGTCAGTTTGACTAACGAGAGAGAACCCTTCCCAAATTAATCTTCCACCACCTCTGTAACTGTGACTTTCAACAATGCTGGATTGGTTGTATTTGGTGTGTTGTTCCGTCGAGATCATCTGGCAACATGAATCACTCTGCCGTGTGATTCTGGACTCGTCTGCAAAGAGCACAGAAGCACATTACGGACTGGTCCAAAAGACGTGTTCTTTTACTCAACGTAAACGTTACCTCTTTTACCTCTACGTTACTGACAGTAAACGTTACCTCTTTGTCCTAGCTCCAGGGGGGGGGGGGTTACACACAGTTGGTCGCCATGCATAGAGGCCTGCATTGTGAAGGTGTCATCGCTCTGTAGAAGCATAGATTCTTGTCCCTGTTTCTACAA
This sequence comes from Argiope aurantia, assembly GCA_026543865.1. Lineage (NCBI taxonomy): Eukaryota > Metazoa > Arthropoda > Arachnida > Araneae > Araneidae > Argiope > Argiope aurantia. Next base: position 2,468,114 of record JAPMOR010096416.1, on the reverse strand, counting down.
AATGATTTGCTATGAGCTGAGGCACAGTAGTGTTTATTTTTCTTCGCTGAGAAAGGGGGCCGAAAGAGCTAAATAACGATTTCTCTCAGGTGTTGTAGCTCTTGGTCGGTCGGAAACATGTCTTCTAGACACAGAATTCTCGGATTGAAACTGATCCCCTAGTCATTTGACCACACTACGAGACACATTGAGACGCCCACTAACACCAGGTTGTAACAACCTACTTTCCATCCACCCGACCGACCACCACCTTAACGAATCATGCAAACGACTTCCCCGAGATATTGCTAGAATTTCCTGGATATTGTTATCGAAATTGCCAATAATAACTAAAGATCAACGAACATAAACAAAACACGAAATTACGAAGGTTAGATTTTTGCACATTTTCTCCTACTTTTATACAAGTATTCTATGTTTTAAAATAAAAGTGATAGCTATTGTTTGTGCATAAATAGTCTTAAAGAATGTTACTATCATGCATATAAATGGTGAATTGTAATATTTAAGGTGAAGTCATGAAAACTTGCTGTACCTGAACTTTTGGAGGTCACTGTATAATAAAAATGTTTTCAATGGAAAGTAAAATTCGAACTATCAATAAAAACAAATTATAATAATAGCATATGAAGATGCTGCCAGAAAATAAGTAGAATGTTCGAAAACACCTAAGGAGATTTCAAGAGAAGTGAAAACAGTATAATAATGGAATTATGCTTAAAGATACAGAGAAACAACGGCCTTTTCACTATAAGAATTTCATTTCAAATGTATCTAAGGCCCTCCAAAATTTGTAACATACTATCATTTTTGTTTATTTAGTATGACTTGTGAAAATGTTAGCCTTATTTATAGATATTAAATTCTTGAAATTCTTTGCGAATATCTCTGAGGAAACTTTTTTTTTTCAAAATTAGCACCATTTTAATGAAAGGGCTCCAAAGTGATGCTTCAAGTCACCTGGAGTTCTCCAACCCATTTCTAGAATTCAATAAGTGTTGCGTAGTAGGAAAATAATATTTATTACTTTAAGACTTAAAATTTTAAATATATATTTTATGCGCAAATAGTACTCGTACGATTGTTAATATTATAGATGAGGACTGTACCGTAATATGGCATTGATCAAATTTTTGAACTAACGAATATACTTTAAAATTTTTTCAAATATCGCTACCATAAATAATTAATTCTGTGTAGAAATTTCAAAGTATCTTTTAATAGCATCAAAAGTATATTAATGATGCATAGTAAGCAGCATGCAGGTGAGTATACTTTATGATTATAAATTATTGAATAGCGTACTTATGAAATTTTTCATGCATAATTATCTTAGCCAAATATAATATTTGTCAAGAGAACATAAATATATTCCTTGAAAATAAGTATTTTTTATACTTAATGAAATGAAGGCTTTTGTAGAAGTTCTGTAATAAATATAGATTTTACTTACGATATTTAGGCAAAACGTTTCCCATCCTCAAAAAGGCACGCATATCTATTAAAAAGTGTCATATTTTACTTACATTATTTAGAAAAATTCTTCCCTACCCATTTTGTTGAAGACTAAATGAAGTCCTACATATTATAATCAGATTTTTAAATGAAATGAGTTACATAATAATAGAGCTCTTTCTTTTTACTACGTCTATCTTAAGTAAGATTTTAATGTAATCCAATGTTAAGTCTTTCTTAATGCTTCGAGACAGTGCCTTTGAGACTTCTGAGACTCCAAAGACGATTTCAACATGCCTTTCTAATCTCCAAATCTTTTGTGTTCGATAAAAAACAAAACAATCTTGTAGGTTTTCAAGTATCAATTAAAATACGCTTGAGCGCTTTTTCTCACCTGAGTTGACATTTACTCCGGGCTTTTAATATTTTAGTCATTTATTATGTCAGTGGTATAAAAGATTTGCAAATTTCAAACAATTCATAATTCATTTTAATTGAGAAATGGATTTTAATTTAATGCCGGCGTCCTGGCATAGGGGTATCGCTTCTTCCCCATCATCTGGGCATCCCAGGTTCGAATCCTGGCTTGGGAATGTCGATAATAAACTATCTTACTGCATCAAATTAGAGATGGTATCTCTCAATAACTTCACAAACCACAGAAAATTATTCTTTAACTCTTTAATTATATATTGTGGTTTTGCAAAAATGAAATATATATATATTATTACCATTATTTTGGGATAACGATGGATTCATAACGCTATAAAGAAAGTTGTGTAAATTCCTGTCTTTAATTAATTAAAAATAATGTGTTCACTAACCTAATAATTCAGTTTGCTTAAACGATGATTTCATTGCTTCTTTTCTGTCTACAGCAAATTTAATATTTTACTAACAGGATCAGATATTTCTTAGGCCATTCGGTATGCAAAATATTCAAATATTTGTTGTGTGATTGATTTTGATATTCAATGTGCAATGATAAAAAAAAAATGAAAAAAAACATGCGCAAGTACTCTTACATTACATGTTTTCTTTGAAGTCCTATTTTCCGTTCCATTTCAATTGGAGGAATATTTGCGTAAAATCGTTTAATTGATATTGCTTACATAAAACGAACTAGAGCAAATTCTGTCTGGTTGAAACACCACTGCTCAGAAATGAATGTAAGAATTTTGCAATCCTTTAAGGCATGCTAACAGTTTATGCAAATTGATCACTTCGAACTGTTTGATGAGGTTACAATAAACTTTTATCCTTTCAGTAATATGAATAATTGTTCTTTCAGTAAATAAGAATGAATGAATGAGATATTGGAATAAAATAGAGACAAGAAAAAAATTAAAAGATTTCAAAATTTATTATCTTAATGTTTATGGTTTGGAATATACGAATAAATTTGAACATACGAATTATAATAATGGAAATTTTACAGGAAATTCTATATGTTAGTGTCTTTTTTTCCCATTTCAATGAAAAAACTATTACATAATTCTTGTTGATATCAAGACAAGTTAACAAATCTAGTCTTATAGATACATAAAAAAATGGTTGAAAAATAACTGAAATGATTGAAATTAATACGTGTCTCGGAGTAATACTTTACTTCTCAGCAGAGAATATGATTTTAACTTTTAAATGTTTTCATAATTTGAGATGGAATATCTTATAAAAATAGCGACATAATTCCTTTATCAATTCCTTTAACAATTAACAATCATATTGTACTTGATCTATGCAACAGATGTAAATCTGGTAATTTGGTGAAGCAAACTCAGTATCAAACGTTCTTCTATCACAGATATTCGTTAAAATTTTATCATTGTCCAAAAAACAGAAGACATAATTTTTTTAGTATATT
>JAPMOR010096416.1:2419552-2464785 GCA_026543865.1 Argiope aurantia | reverse complement strand
TTAAAATTTTTATCATTGTCCAAAAAACAGAAGACATAATTTTTTTAATATATTATATATCAGGAACGTTTCTTAATGCCAAGCATTAACTTCATTGATGATATGTGTAAATTACGTTGAATTTATTGTGTAAATTACACCGAGGTGAACATTTTTTGTTATAGTTTCGTAATTCTACAATTAGAATGTTGGATACTTCTTCTGGCTCTTGAAAAAAGAAGCATCTCTCCAAATTCGGAGTACTTTGCCTGATGAATATGCGCGAAAACTTCGTCCTTTTTATAGAAAAACTGCTAAATATCTACATTCAAAAACAATGCTATTCTCGCATATGACCCATTTTTATTTCCATTATGTAAATAAATACTTTTCCATTATGTAAATAAGTACTGTAAATAGCTCACACCATATCACTTTCTAGTTTGCGTAGTTATTTTTATAATATAAAATAAAAAAATCATAATAATATGCCATAAGTAGCATCTTTTATGTGAAATTAAAAATCCAGAATGAACTATGCGGAATAAGGATAGAAGGCAAAAAATCTGATTTCCGTGAAGGGAAATGCTTAATTCATTTATTTCAATAAATCATCGCAATTTGATATACTTATCAAGAAAAGTAACAAGCTGTTTTTTGAAGTTAATCTGTAAAACCGAAGAGTTCTTATTTTTAAATTATCCAAACTGCGAATGAAAGCAGTAGGGAAACAGTTAATCCGATTAACAATACACGATTTTTTTCTATTAATTCAACTTTCTTGTACATTTTAATTAATTAAAAATTCATCTAAATTAAATGTTCATCTATTTGGCGAATGCAGGAAAAATATTTCTTATTTCTGTATCTGAAAATTCCCTTTACGTCTCAAGAGTTTAGAATAATTTGAAACAGAATAATTTCAGTTGATTTCCAGCAAAATGCCTCATAGCTATCGTTATTTTTATTAGAAGAATCTAACTCTACTAATAAAAATAACGATCCAACGAAATGCAATAAATTATAGATTAAAGCTTTAAAAGGTTGGTTCTGTTCTGCGTGTTTATAATAATTCCTTCAGAAAATTGTAATGAATCGAGTAGAAAATGGCGATGACCTCAAAGAATTGTTAGTTTGCCCTTTTGGGGCAAAAGTAAAAGCTGAAAACACCATCATTATTAAATTTTCTATCTCAAGTGAAATCCATTTTCAAGCCATTTATTACTGAAATCATAAATCATAATTATATACTGAACAAGAATACAAAAGGCGCATTAAAATGAGATAAATCGTTGTCAGAGACAGATGACTCGAATATAAAGTTGTTTACAAGATATTCGAATACGAAAATATAAACGTTTTCTTCCATTATACATGTTGCAAAATGAATGAAAAAATTCACCTTCTTAATGAATTCCTTTGTATGAATTAATAAGAAAATATCATGTATGTTGAGAATGAAGATAATTTATGAAGCCGTTCGGAAAAAAATCGGTGAATGTGTTCACAATTTGATGATATGCATAATCGTTCAAAACACCGCCCTCAGTCATCAATTTGAGATATTTACACTGTAAACATCAGAAAAATGGAGCATTTTTCTACACTGAGGAAAAAATGAGTGCAATTACTCATGAAACTTTTTCGAGAAATAACGTGAGAAGAAAAACTTGTAAGTTAGGCAATTCCTTAATTATGCATCACTTCGAAATCAATCCACTTTTCATTTTGTTCATTTATCTCTTATATAATTTCTTCCTTTATCAGAAAATTTGCAATTAAAACGAGGGGTTTTATGTATGAATAATTGTGCACAAAAAAGAATCATCAGAAAAAACAACCGATAGAATGAAGAAAATGCCATTTAATAGCAATAGTAAAATTTAGAATAAAGTTGCTACATTCGCCAGAATTTATAGGAAATCACTTCATTTATATAATAAAGGCTTCTAATAATAATATATTTTCAAAGAATAAAGGTTTCTGATGCATTGTTTTACTTCAGAGAACGCATTTTTGGTACTGTTTAACTATTTTGGTGAGCCGACAACCACTGAGTAAAAGACATTGTTAGTGTTTGGAGATATCTGTAATTTTAATAATAAATATACATACATTTTACTTACGAGCTTTTCTATTAGCTCAATTTGCATCTTGTTTTTTGGTATGACGCTTTTACATACATTTATCGATTTTTTTATGTATGTAATCTATTATTTATTTTATGTGTTCTATATGTTATCCATTTACTGAAACATTACATTAGCATTTTAGAATACTGTACACTTGTGTGTTATAAATGACAATAAAATCTTTTAACATTTTTCGGATATAATTACGAGTAGATTTCAAAAACTATGAATTATGATTTGAAAAAATAATAAAATAAAATGACATTTATAATTCATTTTGCTAATAAATGTGGTTTTCTTTTTAGTTTCTTCGAAAGAATATTTTTTGAATAGTAAAGAACAAATTGCAATGAAATTTTTAATTGAGATTTTCTTGACTGAAATGATCTCATTTACTTTGAGAATTCAATTGATTTCTGTTTCTTTATATATAGCATTTTAGAATCCTTTCTCGGGAAAATTTTTATTCTGACTAAAAGTGGCTTTATAATTATTTCAATATTCAAAAATTGTATGAACATTAATACATAGTTTGAAATACTTAGAATAAGATACATAGTTTTCTGTTTTAGTTTGAAAAGTAGAACAAATATTTTATGTATATACATGTTTAGTCATTAAATAACTGATATCACGATGTTATATCCAGAATAATAAATTTTATCATATATTATCTTAAGATTTCTCTTTCAACTTAAATATTTAGGTTTCGTATATATTATAGAAATAATAATATCAAAGAAATAATTTATCATCAGTTTAAACGATCGAAAATGAATCCAAAGTTTTGAAGCAAGATTTTAATGGACTTGTTTCAAAAGCTAAATTGTTACAAGGATAATCTCGAATTTTATACCTTTCATTAACATAAAATGTGCATCTTCTGTGCATGCTGAAGAGTTTTCAATTTTTACTTCCTTATACCGAGTTCATTGAAATTTGGGAAAAGACCTCCTTGTGTTGAAATTTACAAGGAATAAAATATTTTAAAAAAATCTAAAACAAAACAGTCGACTAGGACTCCTTCCTTCTGTCATTATTCATTGCTTGCTTATTTCAATTTGAAAGAAATCACGAAAATATAAGCAGGGAATTTCTTGGGGATGGAAATATGTAAACTTATTCATTGACAACAACTCATCAAAGATACCAAACCTTGGAAATTTCTCACTTTCATTTTGCTCGAATATTTTGCCGCCTTAATGTTTTTTTTTCTTTCGGTATATTACTTTTGTTTAAAATAAACATTCTAGTTTTTGGATGAAATATTGATGATTAAATATGAAATGAAAAGTTGCGTATAATATTTCTGCTGACGAATGAAATTCCAAAATTTATTTTCAGCATCTGCGCAAAGCTTCATTTCATTTCTGTTTTGGTCAAGCACATCATCCGAAATCGATTTCTATGTATTGTTCTTAACTGTTGAAGAAATAACAGTGTGGAGCGATTGATTTTTTACCCAAAAGAAATATTTGACATGTTTTTAATGTCAAAACATCAGTTTTATTAAAGTAATTAGCTTTAAAAAAGAAAAGATATATTTACATTTTACCACTCATTTTATGAAATATTTCAAACTGAAGCATTAAACATAGAGATACGTAGATGGTAAATAAATATTATATGTTTTAACATTACCTAAAAAATTACATTCTCAGAGATTTACAACATGAATTCATTAAAAGTTAATTTGCGCGGTTTTTTTAAACTTTCTTTTGATTTACAATAAATTATAAAATATAATAAAAATAACAAAGGTAATTTTTGTTTCATATATATTTTTGATTAATAAATGAAACAATTACAACATAGGAATAAAGAAGGTTATTATCAGTAAGTAATAACGAAACATGCAATAGTACTTATAGGAAACTTAGATAATAAGCATACATTTAAGAGGACAGTTTCTTAATGAAAATGTATATATATGCAGGATGTTTTAAAACTTATCGTTTAAATTTGGTGGGGAAGTAGGAAATACTTCTGGAAACAGATTTCACATAGGAAAGTGTGTCCTCAAACGTCAATTATATGGACAAAATGGACAAGTGAAGTGAACAGTACAGTTAAGTGGTAACGAATGTGACTTTTATTCCAACAAGGTAAAGTATAAGTTCACAGTAGGTGCTAAAAATTGCTACCACTTACACGAGCACAGGATTCACTGCACCGTTGCATTGACCACCGAATATTTTCAAAAATGGCTGTCATATCACGGCAAATGCCTGCGGTTGCCACTATTCGTGCAACAAGGTCCATTTCACTGTCTACGGGGGTCTTGTACACATGGTCTTTCATGACCCAGCACAAAAAGAAATCCATGGACGATAAATCAGGTGACCTGGGTAGCCAAGCGATCCATCCCGTTGGATCGATTAATCTGCCGATCCACTGAGCTCCGAATGTTCGGTTCAGGCAATCACACACAATAATTATGCTCTGGTCTGTAGATCCGCCATGTTCATACTACATATCTCGGTGGATATGCCGCAGGCATTGTTCGTGATATGCCAGGCGTTTACGAAAATGTTCGGTTCTCGATGCAAAGGCGCTGTAAACCCCGAATTCGTGTAAATGGTCGCAATTTTGAGCGCCTACTATGAATCACCTACTGATAACAAATGTACTTTACCTTGTTGGAGAATAAAGGTCACGTTCGTTGCGTCTTCATTTTACTGTTTCTTTGTGTTCACTTCACTTGTCCGCTTTGTCCATGCAGAACAACTTTGCGGACATACTCCCCACGAAATTTGAACGATAATTTTGAATCACCCTGTATATACAGGGTGAGTCTAAAATCATGGGACAAACTTTGAGGGTTGGTAGAGCTCACTAAACAAACAATTATTGTATAGGAATATATGACCGGAAGTGACGCGTTGAGGCACAAACAGAAAAACAACAACACATTAACGGAATCATAAAATGTTCATTAGCAGGAAACTGAACCAGTGATTCCTTACAAAAAATGTTAAAATAGTTGCTGGAAATTGCTGGATGTGTACTTTTGGGGTCCGCTGGATTGGACATGGTGGGCCAGTTCGATGGCCACTACGATCGCCAGATTTATCGAGTCTAAATTTTTTCCTATGGGGGCATCTGAAAGCTCTCATTTATGAGACTCCAGTTGACTCCATTAAAGATCCCGTTGCTCGATTATCCTGTGCGGCTGCATGCGTACGTGAAATTCCTGGGGTATGGGAATCTTTTCGCCAATCACTCCACCGACGCTACCAAGCTTACATTACTGTCGGTGACATCAATAGTGAGCATTTTTTACAGACATTTCTGTAAAAAAAATCATTTAGCGACGACGTTGTAAATAAACAATGTTTTTCATTTCACAATGTGTATGTAATTTTTTGTGTTTGTGCCTCAACATGTCACTTCCAGTCATATATTCCTATAAAATAATAGTTTGTTAAAGTGAGATCTATCACTACTCAATGTTTGTCCCATGATTCCATGATTTTATACTCACCCTGTATTATATATATATATATATATATATATATACTAGCCGTCTTTGGCGACCAGCCGGTTCGCCAATCTTAATGCACGTTAAAATTTTAATAATTAAATATTTTATGGAACTCCCATTTTAATTGCTTCTTCATTAAAATATTTTAAAACTTCAAATTTTAATAGTCATATAATTCAATCATAATATTATAAAGGTCTTCAGAAATAACGTAATATGTATCTCTCTAATTTTCTGTTTGCTCCTGTAGAATTTATGCTTTAAATTAAAGTGGAAATGATTAATCTTCAATTAATATAATAATATTTTTTTATTGAAACGAAGCATTTTTTTTAAATATGAGTATTGAAAACAGAATCGTTGAGTATTTAAACCTTATGGGCACTAAAGAACATTTTTCTTGATTTATATAATATCTCAAGAAATTCTCAATAAAATTTTCTCAGATTCTTCATGAACAGATCGATTAATTAACAAGATTAATTAACAACGTTAAGTTTTAAATGCATCAAACACTAAAAAAATAAAGAATCGTTTGAAATAATCTATCGAAAACATATTAAGCCTTCAAAACCAAGTCCATATCCGTTGAAAATAGTTGTCAACAATCAGAACACAATGCGCATGGGTGAATTTTCAACGCCAATTATGGTAACGCAAATGCGTGAATTTTCTACTCCAGTTGCGGTAATGCTATGCAGATTAGAAAGTTTTAATTTCCTTCATTCTGTTTTATTTTTTTTCAAAAGTACTTCAGAATGAATTTGAAAGTTTGATTCATTAGCAATGTTTAATTTTAAATGCATCAAATAATAAGAGAATAAACAGAATCGTTTGAAATAAGCGGCTGAAAATTTGTTAAACCTATCCTCTTTAGCGTGGGAAAAAAAATACTGAAGCATTACTCATTTGGTGGTGGGGAAATGAAGATTTTTTTTTTGGTGGGAAAGTTAATTTTTAATTAATAATTAAAATTCAAATAAAAAATTCAAAAAAAAGGGACCTCAGGTGCACATTCCCAATCTCCAAGGTATGCATGTGCCAAATTTGGTAGCTGTAGGTCGAACGGTCTTTAGAGCGCCAACACACACACACACACACACACACACATTGAGCTTTATATAAGTGTAGATATATACAAAAGACATTCTAAACAAATTCTCAGCGATTTCTTTGAGAATTTGAAACAATTTTACTATATCATTCTGATGAATTAAAAAAATAATCCATAAAAATTATTGATAACAGGCAAATTTTTCAGTAACATACGAATAAAATTAATTTAAGCATTTCAAAACTTCATTTTGTTTCAGTAGCATTACAATATAATATAAGATTATTTTTTAGATAGACTATTTCATACTATATTTCCTACATTTATCTTTTTTGAAATAATTTTTGCTACAGATCGCGAATTTTCGATTTTTATAGAAAATTTTAAATTTATTGCAACAACCATAAACGAATCCCTCAATATAACAGAATTGTTCATAAATGATTCATTTGTACAAGATGACTCTGGAACTGATTGAAAAGTTGAAGTAAAAATAGGATGCGAATGTAGTATTTTAGCTTGCTGACAACATTAGAAAACTTCTTTTTGAGAAAATACGAACTGTTTGAAGGTGCACGGTAACACTAAAAATTATTTTATTGGTGAAAAATAAAAATGTCTTAAAATTCTTTTTCCCGTCGATTGCTGGTAAACCAAACGATTGTGGTTTTTTATAGAAGAATAAAATAAAAAAAATCACAATTATTTTATTTTGGTTTGACACGCCCTTTACGCGATTGGTACTTTTATGGATGGAATATATAGGTGAATTTACTGTAAAGGATAATAGGGAATGAGAAATGAAACACAATTTTATATTTTAAATGTGTGAAGAACTACATTGCAGCCGATAGAAATTGAATGAAGTGATAACATAAGTCACTTCTTCACACGGAACCTACGATTATTGACAATAAAATTTGAATCACTGAAATAAATTTAAGATGTAATGTTATTTTAACTTTATTTACGACAATTATTTCATTCCTATCTCAGTGTTTAATTTGGAAAGCAATATTATATAGTTTAAATAGGGAAGCATTTCTAATTGATTTTCTGTTTTGTTAAATATTACGCTAATATGAAATTTCAATTTGATTTTGTATTTGCAAAAACCTTTCGAACCTTTAAAGAAGATAAAAAATATTTTCTTTCATCCTTTAAATTTGGATTTTTTAGTCCATCCAGTATTAGTTTTAATCCAAAGAAAAATCCCTCTTTAACTACTCAACACAAGTTTGCATCGAAAAACATGAAGATACTCCTTTCAACCAAAGATGAAATATTGTGGTTGCTTACCTCTTCCTACTCCCACATTTGCGTACAAAATGGGCTCTGAAGTTTGCAGAAGACTCACGTGTAGCCGTTGGAAATTCGAGTTGATCACCCCTCAAAGAAAAAGATTGCAGAAAAAAAATATCTACAAAAGGATTCTCAATCTACCCTAGAAGAGGAGATGCTTCGATTTAAAAAGAAAGTTTTCCTCAATTCAAAGTGAGAAAAATATTTTGATTAACTTGTTTTACTTTGCAGAACTCGGTATATTGCAGGTTTTTCAGATTAATTTGAAATTCACTGTCAAGATCGACGAAGCCAAATAATTAAATGAATAAAATTTCCCTAATGTAGTACATAAACATTTATGCGCGCACATGGACCAGCAATAAGGCCATCATTTTGATGAAGTTGAAAATTGAAGTAATCTTTCAACAAGACTCTGAGGATTGAGCAAAAAATGATGAAAATTCTATGCCGACGGATAATAATTTAAGTTACATTCTGCCACTGAAAATGTTTATGACTTATTTACTAATGTCAATGTCAGCTAATGCATTTTGCAGGAGACTTATTTAATGTAACATTTGAAATAATACTAATATTAATAAATTTGAAGAGCTATTTGAATGTTATCTGATTGATTCTTTTGAGTTTATTTTCAAATAACCGACATATAATTATTCAGAAATGGAAGAGTTGCTTGATTATAAATAATTGAATAAGCGAAGTTGTGGTGGAGATTTTGATACAATATATTAGATACTAAAGTTTTCTAAGAGAACTTAATAGTTAAAATAATCTTTGAATAAATAAATTGTATATAAAAGCAACTCGTTTCGCTCAAGAATATATTTTGAAATTTCACTAACTTAGCCATTAAAAAATGTTTTAATTGCTTTCTTTGTTTAAAATCTCTAAAATTTCTCTGTTGTTGCGGCAAACGGTTTTTGATGTGGAATAATTAATGTAGTTTTTCCTATGAATGTTTTGCTATTGATTTTATTATTAAAAACGAAATTGTAGTTTTCGATACTAATATGTTTATTATTAAAAACTAATGTTTTTATTATTAAAGTCATTTAAATGAAGAATAAAAAAAATTAAAACAAGTGCGAATTAAAAAACAATCTTATTAAAATAAATATTTTTTGAATTGCTTCACTATTTTAAATCATTTGATAGGGTTTTTATTTGAAAATTTCGTTTCAAACAGACAAATTCATTGTTTCAAGTATTTAAAAGTAAATAATAAAAGCTGTATACAAATAGATAAAAGTTTATATAACGATGATGACTGCTCAGGCATTTTGCTTTTATTGAAATAATACAATGCCAGATGTTAAACCTTTTCCTAGCTTACTACTCTGTAAGAACATTCAGGATACAAATTGCTCAGTAACTCTTTTGTTGGTAATAGGAATCTCTCATACTTGAGTAATTCTCAGATTGATCAATCCACAAGTTCCACTTGGAAAGAATTTTAACAGAAATCTTTCATTAAAGTTACAGGTATGAAACAGAAGAATCAAATTTCCCAATTGCATTCAGTTTGGACATCATTATACTTTGAAGAGATAGATATAACGATTTATAACTAATTATTTAGTGTTTTGCTTTCGTTCATTCTATGACTAAACGTTCACCTAACCCAAAAGAATTAATATAAAAACGCCGAATTGCTCTGTTGAAATGAAACAATTGACTGCGGGTATATTATGAATAGATTATTTTGAATAAAAGGTTTATGAATAAAAACGAATTAGTAATACAAAAAAATTTTTTGTTTAAGAAATATTCTATGCAAGATGCTAACGTTCAAGAATTTTAGTCAATACAAATGAAATAAAAGCAAGGAGAGTTGTTATCAGAGGAAGTTTGCCTTGTTTTGTTCGCCAGTTTTGTAAAAGAATATATACAACAATTGGATAATACTGAGTTTTATAATAAGCTTTTTTGGTTCACCGAGATAATGTAAATACTAATAGGGTAATATAAATATCCCTTGTATATCAAATGTAAAACGTACACGGTCTGAAAACATACATAATTTCTTTGAATGTGTTTCGACACAGATTACATATTTTAAAATACTACTAAATAATCAAAAAGATATAACTTTGGATAGAATCTAATTTTTCATTTAAATAAATAAAATCTCACTAATAGAAAAATTGAAAAGAGAAATCGAGTTCTAAGAATTCGTGCAACAAAGCTAAAAGTACTTTAGATAAGCCTCCTTAAACAATTTGCAAAATAAAGTCCCTAACACGATGCCAAGTATGTCAATCTACCCAAAACAGAGAGACAAAGTGCGCTTGTCATAAGAGCCTTTGTCACGAACAGAGAGAAATACTTGAAAAGAGAGCTCAAGTTGGGGTCAGTCAATAGAGGTATTTATTCAATTGATTCTTGATGCCAATAATACAATTAAGACTAAACTGTAAATGAGTAAGATGCTATAAAAGAAAAGAGTAAATTAGTATATTTACAATTTACAAGATTTTAATTTTAACTAATTTTTTGTATCATTTTTATAAGTCATCTTATTGATTAAAATTCAGTAATAAATGAAACAAATGAAAAAATATTTAAAGGGGAAAAGCTTGTTTCTCCTTTTTTTAGAAATTCTTTTCCCCGTCAAGGAACCTGCAAAGAAAATTCGACCATACCAGTAGCAATATATTAGTTCCCTCATTCTATTTTTAAATGAATATTTGTAATTTCAAATATCTTTTCTTTATGACAAAATTATGTATATCTATATTTAGAGTACAAAACATGCTGATGAATCTCGATATAAAAAAAATAGCATATTGTCTTGCCTATTAATATAATTCGCCAAATTTTAAGAATAAAACACTAATCCCATCCCGTCATGCATCTTCACACGCCTTGTGTATTTTAATATTCTCTACCAAGTATTCGAATCTTAAATTACAAATAATCCAATTTTTTCGATTTCTGATAGCAACTTTCAATGCTTTGAATAGCTCTTCATTAAATAATAATTTTATTTTAAATAATAATCTAAAAATGATTATTTTATTTTTAATTTCAATCATATTTGGATTGTTAGAACATGCACGGAAAAAGAACATTTGGATTATGATTTCTTCAATTTTTATTTGGTATAAAACTGAGAATTGAAGATTGGGTGTATGCCAGATTTATTTAGAGTAGAAAAAGGATAATTCTAAGGTACGGCATATATACAGGAATTAACTTTCCATAAATTATAGCCATTTCTTGGTTAAAATATTAAGTTTGAAAATAATAAGAACTAGAAAAGAGAAATTGCAGATTTTTCATTTAACCCATATCCTGACATAGTTTACAGTCAAACGTTCAATACTACATGCATCTCATTCAGGTACTAGATTATCCTATTAAAACTATGTTTTATTTTTAACATGAGGCTTATTATTTTCCAATTCAAATTTCTTTGCTGACCTAAAAATTTCTTTCCATGACATTATACTATGAGATTATTTCAATTTATATGGCAATCGACAAGTTTGTTAAATATTTTTAGTTTCAAAACGATGAATGGGAATATCGATAGCAATTATCACATAAAAACGTGAATTGATATTATTGTTTGCTGAACACAGCTATAAAATAAGATTCCAATTGAAATGAGATAAATTCGTTTATATCATCATCAATACTCAATATAATTTATATATTTCGAAAACATATTTTGAGAAAATGAAACGATTGACACAAATAAATTTACAATTGAATATTCATTATTAAAATCATAATCATGAGTAACTTTTAAAATCAATCCGCTTTATCGTTTTTTAATAGAATATTTTTATATCAGTATAAAATACTTACTTTTGAATTTTATATTCTCGTCTATAGTACCAGTAAGCTTTTGAAAATTTGATCATCATTTCAGCAAACCTAAATGTTTTTCCAACACACAGTCAAATCGCAATATTATGACGCAGTTGTGATCAATCACAGTCAAGACTTCGACGCGTGGTTGTTGAAAGGTGGTTTCAAAGTACGTGTTCGCATAGCTGTCGTTGTAATGGGTATATCACGAGATTTCACTGGTATTGAAAACAGTTTGAGCGCGCGGCAGTAGCATTTCCGAAACCTCAGCTTTCTTGAAGTGCTCACTTAGAGCCAGTGTGAATGTGTACAATAAAGGGAAGAATCAAAAGGATGTGGGCACTATCGACAATTAATGACAGCGGTGAGCATCGCTTGCGTCTCCTAGTTAAGAGTCAATGTCAATACATTGATGGCCGAAATGAATCAGCAATGCACCAAAAGATGTCCAGCTCTTTATTGCGTATCGACGCTTGCAGAAGACGTCTGATTTCAACACCCATGTTGACAAGCGTGTATCGCGTCGTGCATTTGCATTCTAGTACAAACATTGAACCCTAGAGCAGAGGAAAAATGTTGCTTTTTCAGATCAGTCTCATTTTCTATTGCGTATGATCGATGAGCTTTGCTGAGACATAAGAAGACAAACTTCCAGAAATCACTAGCAATATGGAGGAGGCAGTGGGAAGGTCTGGGGCCTATTGACTTTACTTGCTTTAAGTTCATAAATTTCTGTGGTAGGTATCCTCAACAGCTGTGCTTATTTATCTGCATTACCTTCTTACATGGCAAACGAACATCCTGCGAATGATGACGTATTTCAACAGGAATGTGTAATGTGTCCCAAACTGTCCGTGCATGATTCGAGAAGCATCGGGAAGAGCTTCAATTCCTGCACTGTCCTCGAAATTCCCTAAATATGCGAAAATCTATGCGGTCATCTCGATCGATACTTCAAATAAAAGACCATCGGAATCTTCACGAGTTACTTGATGCTCTGCTGTTCTCAGATGCATGTCCAAACATTTAATAAGACCATGCTACGCCCCTTACCTGCAGTTTTGGCGGCAAAAGGAAGCTAGGGGGTCATAATAATGTGACTCGACTGTGCATAATGGAAGTTATTCTAAAATTCCTTTTATTATGTGAGTGCCAAAAGTTATTTGACAAGAGACGGAAATACATAACTTGAAATATATGTACATGTAGGAAAATCTATGCAAATTTAAAATTTTGGTTAATCAAGTGAATCTTTCGGCAAAAATTAAATTTTCAGTTCAGTAGGAAATAATAATTGCATCAGACTCTTTGAAATGAAAATTTTTTAAAAGTCAGAAAAGAAAATGTATAAAACTCTTCAGTTTAAAAGTTTCAAAATAAATATTAAAGGATATTTCATTGAAAATTACACTCGGTTTTCATGCTGTTATTTATATGGAGGAACTGTTCGTTAAATATTGAAAGCAAATATTTTTTGCTTATGAAATAAAATATATGAGATCATTTATAACAAAATTATAGGCGGGTGTTTCTGATGATGCTTTCTTTAAAAATATCATTCGGGTCGTATTTCCTAGTAATTCGCTTTCTAAGCGATCTACGAAACATGTCCCTAAATGACATTTAAAAACTTTTTAGCATGCATTCAAATGAAGATTGGAATTAGCAATGTCTTATTTTATAATAAATAACCATATGCATTTTATAACAGTAAGCAAATTGATTATGACATGCATTATATCCGGTTTCGCGACAAGTAGATATTTGCTCCTACTTTTTCTTACGTTTTGCCGAAATTGTCGAAAGAAATGAAAGCTTTACTGCCTGTTTAAACTAAGCTTTAATCATACCGTTTACAGCGACGATTATAAGCCCTCTGTGCTATTCTTGAATTAATTGAGATACATTCCTTAGTGATTACTATGGAAATAGAGGTTCTTTCCATTTAGTTAAACTGTTTATGAAAAATGTATTCATTTTGACCAGTAAAATAAATTCAATCCCTTTTGTTCATTAAAAAAGTATATAAAAAATGCTCGTTATTCTAATTTATCATTGAAAAAAAAATAAAAAAAATAAAGAAATTAAAAAAAATCTGAATTTTACTTTTATTTTTTCTATTGTAAAGAAATTAAGGAAACTGCACGGAATTATTTGGTTCTAGATTAATTTTTCTATTAATTCTGTACAATCAATAATTATTTATCAGTTTCGATGTATGGATGATCGAGAATTCAAGATGCCGTTTTATAAAATTCTTTTTTTTAAATTTGTTCTAAATTTATAGGCAGAAAATGCTTTTCTAAATATTCTTATCAAAAAAGCAGTCTTTTCTTCTTACAAACTAACATAATTATTTTTTATTTAGGTAAACTTTCCTGTGATAACTTTTCTCTTATAAAACACTTAATTGTTCAGAAACGATGCACATAAAAGTAGAAGCAGATAAAGTACGATTGTATTACAAGGCAAAATTAGAATAAAATAATCATAAAACATAAAGCTATTCTGCTAAGACAAAGGAAAGTATTAGAATAATTCATCAACTATTTGAAGCATATATTTATGTAAGCTTTGCAATGCAAAACATTGTACCCATTAAAAATTTAAAAAACAACAATAATGTTGCAGTTTTTTGACGGTAGAAAAAAATGAATACATTTTTTTTGTTTATATCAATATGAAACAGTAATAAGATGAAACGAACGATCTAAATCAAGATTTCTAAACTGTAGGACCGTGGGAAATGACAAATAGAATCTCTAAGTAACATCGAAATTGCAGATATTCCGTCAGAGCTTTTTTTCTTTCAGATCGTTAAACAATGGTAAAGAAAATCATTGCATCCTATAGATATCTTATTCAAGATATTAATTCTTTCATTCCAAATTTCACTAAGAATATGTTTTGTTTAATTCTGTTACCTTCTCCTTATAACACCGATCTGTGATGAAAAGAATTATTGTTTCAGTTTTTCATTGTTTTTTGGCCGTTAATTATTAGAAAAAATTACCGTTTTAATCAAAAATTAACGGTTAAACGTGTGGGAAGTTTTCGTATTTAAGACTAGCTTCATATAATAAACTTTGAAAGTATATTTTTATAGGTTAAAGGATAAATCGCTTTTTATAAATTTTAAACAAGTAAAAATACACTTTTATTTCATTAGAATATTCCTCTTTATTTAGTCTAATTTTAATACAGTTTTACTTTTATTTATTTAAGGTATTCCTTTAAATTGTCAGTTAAACATTAAAGACAGAAAAACCAAATTAAAACCGGTTCTCTAGCCTGCAGGTGGGCTCATATTCATCAAACCTTTCCCACTCTTCTATTGTCTATTATTTTTCCTATTCTCTCATGAGTATCATTCTTAGATTCAGTTTATATATATATATATCATTATGGGTGTTAAAATACAAATGAGTGTTCAAACTGCAAATGCATTTTATATTCAGTTTGAGCTGCAGTTGAGAGAAATGTCTTCCCCATGATGACTTACCGCACTGTTTCTGCTATAACTGAGGTAACTACACAGGAAGAAAAATATGCGGCACAAAAAAAAAAAAAAAAAAAGAATCAGATTATGTGGAAAAAATTTGTTCATTTGGAGATAGAATTGGAAATATCAAGTGGAAGACAATGGAATTTGAAATCAAAAACTTACATAAATCTAAATTCCAATAATTAATCCATAAATGATTTTATTTTACCTTATAAAACAATTTGCTGAAGGTCACACACAAAAAAAGAGAAGGTTTCATTCAATCTTTATGAAACTGGAGGGAGGGGTATTCGTAAGACATGACATCAGGAAATTGATAGAGAAAGAAAGAAAGGATAGCATAAAAACTAGTACTATTTTTTGGAAATCAAGCTACAAATTTACTACAGAAGAGACGTAAACAAATTTCAAGATGTGAAGTTGTAATACGAGGTAGAATATTTTATCATAGGTAAATCTGATCTTTTTTTTTTTTTTTTTTTTGAAAATTTAGATGCAATTATTTTACAGAAAAATGAAATATTTCACTAAAATATGTAGAAAATGGAAAGACGATATCATAGAAGTTGGAATATCAGCATGATTGCGGACTATCGTTGGATGTTGAATAGTTACGATCCCTGGTAAATTCGTTAGCAGAAAAACGAACAAAAAATTGAAGAAAACGAGAGAAATCTCTACAATGAGGAAATATAACTTTTTCCTTTCATAAACAATTTTATCATTTAAAAATGAATAAGCTAAGATTTATATGCAAAAAAATATTTATGAGGTAGTCAAATCAAACTAAATATGGCAAAATATATTTATTTGAGCCATTTACCCCAACACTTAAATCATTTGGGGAAAATTGTTACGTGATAAAAAAATAAATAAAAAATCACTTTTAGAATCAGCACTGAAGATTATATAAAAATATGTCATCAAAATAGAAACAATTTTCAAAAGTCTTTGTTTTTTGCTGACATATGTAATAATGAATCTTTAGGTCGTTTCCTCATTTACAGTCGGACCCCAATTTAACGAAACCATATCAACCGAATATAGTGATTTAACATATTCCCCCCCCCCCCTGATTAAAATGAAGACAAGAAACCCCATTTAACGCAAAATATACCCCGAATTAACAACCGAAATTTTTTTTTAGTTAGTCTAAGTTAAAAAAATACTGGATTGATTTGTAGTTAAATACAGTATGCATCTTGTTTGGAACAAATGAGTAATGAAAGTAACCTGTGGATTGGAATTCACATGGGTAGGACAAGAAATTCCTTTTTATCTGTCCCTACTGCACAGCGCAAAAAAGGGAAGTGTACTGACGCTGGTTTTGCAGAGCATTTGATTTCTTTTTGAAAAATTGTGAAGTATGCAGATTACTGGAAATGAAAACGTTTTTCTGTGAGAGATAAACTAAAAATTTGACTAGAACTTTGGATCACAAAACGTTGTAGCATAATGCCCTGAAATCTCCACGTCGGCATCAACTACAATAGTTAAAAACGAGTATAAATTGAAAAAATCCATCTGTATAATGTAATTTATCTGACTCAGTGGAAGGATTCAACACTCTTTGTGTCAAAAAACAGCCATTAATGGGGCTTTAATCAAAGAAAAAGCTCTTCAACTTGCCGAAAAGCATTATGTGAAAGACTTTACTGGATCCAATGGTTATGTTTTAAGAAACGATACCCGTTGTCCAAAAGAAAATGTGCAGAAAAAATGAAAATGTTGTAAATGATTGGGAAGAAAAGTTGCTCAACTTGACAGAAGGGTATTCACTCTCCAATATTTATAGTCCGATCAAACTATATATATGGAAATGAAAAATGATTTGACAAGAAAAAAAAAGAAGGAAAATGAGGATTACGGATTTATTTGTTGTTAATGCTGATGGAATTGTCAAATCGAAGATATTTGTGATATGAAAGGGAGTAAAGCATGAGGTTTTCAAAACGTACTGACAACATACGTAGAAAACCAAAGAACTTTTTCTCTATTTACAGACATTTTGATGGATTTAAATAAATATATCAAGACACAAAAGAGGAAAATATTTTTGTTTATTGATCTCCTATCGTCCAATTTGCAATATCACCCAATTTTTCCCCTGGAAATAGCTTAAGTGGGCCTTAGTTGCTAAACCCTGGTATCATTCGTTCTGTAAAAGTTAATTACTGATAGTTGCATATGAGAAAAGTCAAAGAATCGTTGGTCGAAGATACAGAGAAAAGATGCAAAGTTAAGGCTTTGATTCTCTAAATTTTGTCAAAAAGACCAGAATGAAATTTCAAAAAATACTATTGAAAAAAGGTTTTTTAAAGTGAGATTTCCATGCTCGCAAAGATTGAAGAATGTGAAAACATACCTAATTCAACAGGGAAATAATGGCGTAGTATGTTCTCCCCATAAAGTAGAAAAAGAACTTTATGCAATCCGGAAGCAAAGGCATTGCAAAAATTTACTCAGCGCGTACTTAGACTTCAAATTAAATTCTACGTAATTATTTGCTGTATTTTTAGCTGCTGAGTGAAAAGTGAATACTTTCTAATTATAGATAATATTGTGCAATTGCTTTTTAAGACTCATTAATAAATGTAGATTTTTTCATTTTTTGTTTTGATCCCCGATATAACTAAAAATCCCCTTTTAACTACTAGTGAAAATATTATTGAAAACTGCTATTGGAAGCAAGTGGAATTTCCAGTCTCACAAGCGGAAAGTGGTGAAAACGAAGAAGGCTACTTTTCATTTGACCCTTCAGCAGAAGACGTATGGAAAAACTTCGCTTCTGCGATAAATTTTAACCAGTATGTCATATGTGATGCAGATTGTATATGTGTAATGAAATTGCTGATTTATCGAACAAATGAATGGAATCCGACGCAGAAATTGATGATGAAACTCCTATTAAATCTGTCACATTTCTGATGCTTTACTTAGTTTGTAGTATGTGAAAACGTACCTAATACAACTGGATGTAAATGGCGTAGTATTTTCTTCTCAGCAGGGTGTTCAAAGGAACTTTTTTGAATTCGGAAACAACGAAATTATGAAAATTTACCCCGTAAAACTTTTAGATTTAAATTAACTTATATATAATTTTATGTTGTTATTTTAGCTGCTGAATGAAAAGTGTACACTTTCTAATTATAGATATTTTTATATAAAGGCTTATTAGGGCTGTCTCATTATTAAATGTAGATTTTTTCATTTTTTGTTTTGATCCCCGATATTACGAAAAATCCTTTTTTAACTGCTACTGAAAATATTATTGAAAATTGCTTTTGGAAGCAAGTGGGATTTCTTTTTTATTTGGTCCTTCCGCAGAATATGTATGGATAGATATCGATTCTGGGATAAACTTAAACCAGTACGTCATATGTGATGCCGACTGTATCTGTGCAACTAAAGTTAATGAAATTGCTGCTTTATCGGAATAAATTAATAAAAATTCTGATGCAGAAATCGATTGTAAAACTCACATTTAAGCTGTTACATTTCTGAGGCTTTACATAGTTTGGACAATGTGAAAACACACCCAATGCAACTGGATGTAAATAACGTAGTATTTTCTTCTCAGCATAATGTCGAAAAAAAGCTTTTACGAATCCGAAAACAAAGAAACTGACAAAAATTACTCATTACATACTTTAAGATTTCAATTCATGTTCTTATTTTTTGCTGTATTTTTAGGCGCTGAATGAAAATTGTACACTTTCTAATTAAGAATATTTTTGTGCAAATGCTTATTAGGGCTGTCATTATTCTATTTTTTTATCTTTATCCCCGATATTGCGAAAATCCCTTTTCAGCTCCTAGTGAAAATATTATTGAAAACAAGTGGGATTTCCAGTCTCGCAAGTGGAAAGTGGTGAAGGAAGCAACTTTTCAGCAGAAGATGATAGACATCGGCTTCTGGGATAAACTTGAACATGCGATGCCAACTGTATTCGTGTATCTAAACTTAATGAAATTGCTGATTGATCAGAAGAAATGAATACAATCCTGTGCAGAAATAGATGACGAAACTAAAACTGTTACTTATTCTGATTGATTTACATATTCTGGAGAATGAGAAAACATACGTAGTGCAACTGGATGTAAATGGCATAGTATTTTCTTCTCCGCAAAGTGGGGAAAAAGAACTTTTTCGAATTCGGAAACAAAGAAAATCTCGAAATTCACTCAGTACATACTTTAAGATTTCAAATTAACTTGGAAATTCTTGTTGTAAACTTTTTGTAACTTATAAATTGTTTGATGGATTTTTAGCTGCTGAATGGAAAGTGTACACTTTCTAATTATGGATATTTTTGTATAAATGCTATTAGGGCTATCATTAATAAATGTAGCATTCTTCATTTTTTGTTTTGATCCCCGATGTTATGAAAATCCCCGATGTTATGATGATCCCCGATGTTATCCCTTTGTAATTACTAATGAAAATATTATTGAAAATTGCTTTTGTAAGCAAGGCTGCAATGTGATGAAAATGAAGAAGGCCATTTTTTATTTGACCCTTCAGCAAAAGTGGTACAGAAAGACGTAGCTTCCGGAAGAAAGTTTTAACAGTATGTCATATGTGATGCTGATTGTATCTGGGCAACATATGAATAGAATACGATGCAGAAATCGATGATGAATTCCCATTAAAACAGCTATTTTGTCTGATGCTTTACGTAGTTTGTAGAGTGTGAAAACATACATAATGAAACTGGAAGTAAATGACATTTTTCTCCTCAGCATAATGTCGAAAAAAAAGCGTTTATGAATCCAGAAACAAAGAAACTGTCAAAAATTACTCATTACATATTTTAAGATTTCCATTCATGTTCTTAATTTTTTGCTATATTCTTTGGCGTTGAATGAAAATTGTACACTTTCTAAATAAGGATATTTTTGTGCAATTGTTTATTAGGGATGTTCTATTAATAAATGTAGAATGTTTTTACATTTTTTATCTCCGATATTTTGAAACTTCACTATTTAACTACTAATTAAAATACTGTTGAAAACTTCTTTTAAAAATTTCTTCAAAAAGATTTCCAGCCTCACAAGTGGAAAATGAAAAAGGCAACTTTTCATTTGACCCTTCAGCAGTATAGAAAATGTCGCTTCTGGCATAGACTTTAACCATTTTGTGATATGTGATGCAGATTGTATATGTGCAAGTACAGTTAATGAAAATGCTGATTTACCTGAAGAAATGAATAGAATCCGATGCAGAAATCGATGAAGTATTCTCATTAAAACTGTTACATTTTGTGATGATTTTCGTTGTTTGGAGAATGTGGAAACATACATAATGCAATGTAAATGACGTAGTATTTTCTTCTCAGCATAGTGTGGAAAAAGAACTTTTTCGAATTCGAAAAGAAAGAAATTGTCAAAATTTACTCAGTACATACTTTATGATTTCAAATTAACTTGTACGTGATTCTTTACTGTATTTTTAGGTGCCGAATGAAAATTGTACACTTTCTAATTATGGATATTTTTGTGTATCTGTTTATTAGACCTATTCCATTAATAAATGTAGAATTTTTTTTTAGATTTTCCCCCCGATATTACGAAATATCACTGTTTTAACTACTAATGAAAATACTATTTAAAACTACTTTTATAAAATGGGATTTCCAACCTCAGAAGTGGTTAGCGATGAAAACAAAGAAGACAACTTTTCTTTTAGCCCTTCAGCAGAACACGTATGGATATACATCGCTTTTGGAATAAACTTTACCCAATATATGACATGTGATGCTAATATGTATCTGTGCGACTCAAGTTTTATCAGAGCAAATGTAAAGAATCAGATGCAGAAATCGTTGAAACTTCCATAAAAGCTGTTCATTTTTCTGATGCTTTACATAGTTTGGAGCATGGGAAAATCATACCTGATACATGTGGATATAAATGACGTAGTTTTTTCTTCTCAGCATATTGTAAAATTCCGAAGACAAAGAAATTGTCAAAATTTGCTCAGATCATATTTTAAGTTTTGAAATAAACTTGTACGTAATTATTTGCTGTATTTTTAGTTGCTGAATGAAAAGTGTACACTTTCTAATTATCGATATTTTTATGTAATCACTTAATAGGGCTTTCCATTAATAAATGCAGATTTTTTTAAAATTTTTATTTGACCTCCGATATTCCGAAAAATCTATATTTAACGAACAAAATTTTCTCTTCCGAAAATTCATTTAACCGAAGTTCGACTGTATTTCTGCGTTTTGAAGTTGCAAAATAACTTTTTCTGATAAAATCGTAAAATGGTAATGTCATTTCGTAGCGAAACGATCCCGTAAGTTTAAGAAGATCGGTAAAAGCTAATAAATATTTAGTTAATTAACTAGCATTTATCATCTTGAATTTTCTTCAACAATAGCCGAATTAAAAATCATCATTTAATAGTTGAATCCAAGTTGAAAATTTTACAGTGCTGTAAATTTAGTTTTTCTCTTCAAAAAATTGTTGATAATATATCTCACAGTTTGCTTTTAAGATTTGTTTCATAGAAAAATGAGTCTCAACATTTTTTATGGAATCTTAGATCTTAATTGCATTGTAACCCATATATGCAGAGCATGTAACACGTTTATGTCTGAGTAATAAACTAATTAGTCATTCAATCAGATAATACTTAAATTTAAGCTCCGAAATGAAATATTGGTTTATGTCTAACGTTACCATATGGAAGAAACCAGAACTTAAAGCACTTGACGAGAAAAAAATACCCAACGAGTTAGAGCATTTACTTTTCCCATCCGGTGATCACTAATTAACGTGAATTTCTAAGGCTACGGCTGACTTACCTCCATTAACTTTTGTTTCTGCTAGTGACAGAAGTCTTTCATCATTTTGAATGATGCGATATGACCACTGATTAAACGTATCATACGTCCCTGGCCGATCATGGAATAAATGTTTCTGGGATTTCATTCTTGGTTTTATCACTCGAGCTATGCGAACGCAAAAGAGAAAAGAAATAAGATTTTCGCCAGTGCACACTCATGGACGTGATGTGGTTACACTTCATTGAGCTGATATATAAGGCTTGCAATTCGAAGGAAAGTGAAACAAAATTCCAACGTCAACTTGCATTTGGTTGGTTTTAGAATCGGTACATAAATGTTTTGCAATGCCGACAGATTTTCATACGGTAGTTATGAATTTTATAGTTTGCTGTATAATATCTTTTAAATATTCTCTAAAAAATAAATTTCCATAAGAAATCAAATCCATATAAATCTGGTTCAAGCGAAAATTCAATAAAAAACAGAACTGTAAGTAACTTCGTAGCATCAGAAATGCATATATTGTAAAGCATTTGCGATCGCTTTTAAAGTTTGCAAGTTACAAAGATTTATGTAAATGCAAGAATGCTTAAAATGAAATGAATTAATTCAAAACTAATAGTTTTGAATTAGTTCAATGTATCTAGATTTAATCAAATAGCTTTAAAAAGCGTTTCTTGAATTTTATTTATGATTTTTATATCTAAAATATTTCGCTATTTATGACTGAGCATTTTATGGCATTCCTAATTTTTCATATATAAAATGTTTGCAAGAAATATATAATTACTGTTATGGAAACTTAGATTATATTATCTACATCGACTGATAACGTATTTTAAAATTTACTTTGAAAGTTCCAAGATCAATGCGATAAAATTCAAATAAATTATCTTTCAGTTCTAGATTATCATTCGGGTTCTCATATGGCTACATCATGTTCAAAAATTAAAATGGCTCATTTAAAGCTCAATATTGCTGCAACTTTGATAAATGTGGTGTGATATTTTAGTTAAACTAATTATAACTGAAATATCACAAGTTTCATTGCATTAATATTATTGTCATCGCTCACTTCTGGTACGAATATCCATCTGATTTGTAGATTTGGATATGAAAATGTCTTTATTTTACCAAATAGTCTAGAAAACTCGTGCAACACTTTTTCAAGCATCGGTTATCAAAATATCATCAGATTGTAAATCACAGTTTAACAAAATTGGGTCTCAAATTTTTGATCTGGAGAACTTAGACTATTTGTATGAAGAATTCTATAAAATATATTGAATATGCTAACATGTTTTTTACATAAATACTGCTGTATAGAATTTTTCAATGTAAGATTCTTTCATAGAATTTATGGAAGACAAAAATTGCTGAAAATGTTATTATAAGAACACGAGACTAAAAAATGAGTTAATAATAATAATAATTTCCTCTGAAATGTCTAGAA
Organism: Argiope aurantia; assembly: GCA_026543865.1. Lineage (NCBI taxonomy): Eukaryota > Metazoa > Arthropoda > Arachnida > Araneae > Araneidae > Argiope > Argiope aurantia. Next base: position 2,441,260 of record JAPMOR010096416.1, on the reverse strand, counting down.
ATCTAAACAATCTGCTTCAAATATATTATTTAAGATTTGCTATTCTTAAATTTGCTGCTGTTGATGTCTCAGTTTTGTTAACTGTAAGAAAACGCTTTAAGTCTTTAAATATGAAACGCATATACTCTGACTTTACTGCTCCTTAGAAATTTCTTAGAATTATTAAGATGTAAAATGTTTTATATATTATAAGTAAAGATAAGTAAGCTGTTTTATATATTATAAGTAAAGATAAATAAGCTGTTTTATATAAGATGTCACTGTAAGATATACTCATTATATACTCAATAAATTAAAACCATTATGCTATCTTCCGGATAGACATGTATATATTTGATTGCATTCTAAACAGCTTTATCTATCTTTATCTGAGATTGAAAAAAAAATCATTTTTCAAGAAATGCTATTTGTATAGACTCTTGATTGATATGCAGTTTCTGTCATTAATTCTATTTGAATTCGATTGCCCATGCTTAAAAATGAGCGATTCAAATCAGTTACAAGAGTGAATTATGGAATACCTACTTTTTTATACACAAATTTACCTTCAACCTTCCAAGCATCATTTATTCTTAATACATCCGATTGATTCATTCTGCAGAAACGTAACGAAAAAGCAAATCAACTTCATTTCTCAGAAGTAGTCAAGATGGGCATTCTTCTCGTCGTTGGCAAGTAAACAGAATTTGTACCTTCTAGAGCAGGAGAACGTGTAAAACTCATCTGAAACTTGTCGAAAGAAGTGAATTTGAAGAAAACGAGATAGGTCGTGTATCGCGAAGAGATTACGGACATTTAAGTGTTCGAAGAAGGCATTTTTTCATCGTCAGAAATTATGTAGTTTTAGTCTAAAACTATGTCTCTAAATTATGAAACTATGTCAGAAATTATGTCTCTTCCTCAGGCTCCATTTTAGTCGTTACTTGTAAATTGTTGCATATCTTCAGTAGGTAGCTGAAACTTCCAACGTTTTTCGATACATTTCACTGAAAAGCAATGATCTAGGAAATGTTTCATTTCTATTTGAATCTTTATTATTACAGTATTTTCTTTAGATGTGAAAGCACTTGATGATTATTTAACATATTTAAAGATGAAAAAGCACCTTTATTAATCATTTTTGAAAGGAAAACTCAAGCTATAATTTAAAAATGTTGAAAAAATATCAGAATTTTTTCCAATAGCTATATGTTGTATACAAGAGGCAAAAATAATTCAAATATTACTATAATCATGACATTGATACATGATTTTTTAAATATCAATTAGGATTAAATTTATATGTAAAATGTTTGAAATATTTCGCTGAAAATGCAAAATATATCTCAGAGAACAGTTTTTATTTTATTTTAGATAGCAAGCAAGTGCCAGTTTGCAATTTATTTCATAATAATGTATTTGAAACTATTATAAAAATTCCCATTTCAATTATATTATTTTTAAACTGATTCCATGTGAATTCTCAGAAGTGCTAAAAACTTTTTTTTTTAATTATTAAGGATTTTTCATCCGTCAATTCGACATTTCTTCTGTTAAAGATATTTTCGTATGCAATTTTCAAAGGTTAAAATAAGGTTAATTTAAAATTTTAAACTCTCCAGAAGTTTTGATAAAATTTTGTGCAATCGAAGAAAACTCGTTTTCTTTAAGAGAGAGAACCCTATTAGATTAGATGGAATGATAGGAGTGCATTTAAAATCAGTTTCTGGAATAATAAGTAACATCAATTCAAAGCTGCAGCTGATAGAATTCAGTGCACTTTTGGGGGATATTCAGAAATCTCATAAACAAATGCTTGCACAAATTATATCGAACCACTTCATACTTGTAACTTTTCTGATTGAAATAGGAAAACTGCTTTGTTGTCAGAAAAAAAAAGTTTCATATGTTACTGAGTAAGCATAAAGCCTTTTTTAACGCTTATAAGTACGATTTTTTAGTAATATCGCTTTAATGTTAATCTGGCAATAGCTGCTCCAATGGATGGACACATTGAAAAATAGTTCATTTGATAGCCTAGAAGAAATTTATATATTTTTATAGAGTGAGCTAAGCAAAAAATGAAGGCAAACTTAATACACACACAAATCTTATTCAAATTTTTCATTACGTTAATCTGATTGAGTCTTTGAAATGCTGTGTCATTGAAATATGCAAAGAAGCATTGCATGTGAATTGTAACCCTCATGTATTTCGTCAGCCATTTCAAATCATGAAATTGTTAACATTACAATTTCTTGAAATAAAAAATTGTAGATTTGAAAAGGAAAATAAATGAAATCGTATATTAATATTCATGTTTAATTTATCACATTTTCTTAAGACTCAGAAATAAATCTTTCATTTGTTAATATCCTATAAGAAAAATCCAGAGGAAGGCAAAGTCATGAAACAGAAAATGAATTCTACAAAAAAAGAAAAATGCAGGAAGGTGCAAAAAATTAGAAACTCAATAACAGCAATCAAAACTACAAATCATATCGATGATGAAAAAAATAAGAAAGTTGAAAAATCGTGGGAAATAATATATAATTTAATATCCTCTGATGTTTTATAACATTTCGTTTTAAAGTCTTTGAATGATCTCAGCTGTGTCTCATTTAAAGAGATTATTTTGAACATAATAACTTTTAAATTAAAATTAGAAGAAAACTTTAAATTAAAATCAAAAAGAAGTAAAAGGTTAAGTTCCGAGAGATTCTAAAAGCAAACAAAAATTAAAATTATTTAATGCCGTCTTTGTATTGCATATATTACAATAAGATCTAGCTTCAATAAAAATGAAGAACAATTCCAATTAAGGAAAATGAGTAGTTAATCCGCTGAAATGAAGATAAAGGAGAGTTATTTTTAAATGACCTGGAAATTATGTTCACACTGAAAATTATCTTTATATATATCTTAAGTCATTTTTTCAAATATTACCTCTTTTTACTGATACTGATTAAAATGAAATGATATTAGACATTTTGCAAGTATAGCTAAAAACTATAATCTTGATAATCATATGGATCTTAGTGCGATGTTCTGAGACAATATAATAAGTTGCTTCAAAATTTAAATGAAATAGTATTTAAAATCAGTACGAGGAAACTTCTGAAAATGAGAAAGGAAAGGAATGTGTCTGTAACTAATGGAAAATGAATTTCGATAAATGACTGAACTTCTCTGTAGAATTGCAGCATCTTTGTAAATAGAACCAAGTTGATTTCGCCATGAAAAGGAGAAAAGGCTTTGGAGTTTAATGTAATGTTTTTCAAATGAATTGTCTTTGGAAAAAGTAGATGTAAAATTTTAATTGAAGTGAAAATATATTTGATACAAAAAAATAACATGATAAAGAAATGTGTTTTGGGAAAATTCTTTAAGCGAGAAGAAAAAAATCAACTGCGAAAACTCTCACATATAAATAATCTAAAAATCTTCTCCGATCATTTATTATTAGAAAGAATTAAGTCAAGAAATACTCAGAAGCAAATAAGGAATATTTTAAGAGGTAAGTGGGTTACAAATGAACTTAAAAATGAAAAGTAAAATCCACAATCCAGAGACGTGAACATCTTAAAAGAGGTCAATGGTTGCTTCCTCATTTTCAAAGGATATAATTATTTCATATCAAAGAAGCTTAGAAAATCAAGTCTAGAATAAAGGAAATCTGTGTGAGTTCATTTTCTCGTTTTGATTGTGTGACATGATAAAGAAATGTGTCATTAGGATTAGCAGTAAAAAGAAAAGTTTTTTTTTCTTTTACTTTTTAACAATTAATGAACGTTTTAAATGGTTTGATTATTAGGCTTCTGCATTAAGTTTGATTCATTATTAAAATAGTACAAGAGTTTTGAAAAAAGATCGATAGAAAGGTTTATTTCTTCTTATCTTTTTTCCTAATAAAGTTTTCTGTTTATTTTTTATGATTCTGTTTATTTCTTCATTCGTTAGAAAGTATTTTGTTTGTTTCCATTCACTCTGAAACTTCCTATAAACTCTTTGTTGATAGGAAGTTCAGTTTATTTCTGTGACATGAAAAGTAACATGAAAAAATCCCCTTTTTCTAAAACTGATTCCACCAGTCATTTTGGTGATGATATTTTTTTCTGTGCATTCCATGAATGCCTTTTCGATCAAATCTTTGACACTTTTTCAATGAAAAGAGGCTACTAACTCTAGTTGTTCAGTGTTTCGGGACTCTCTTTTCACTCCCTAAATGATGATCTCGGAATTAAATCAACGTTTAGAAAGAGTCTTATTACTAAGCGCCTCATTGCAACTGCCATCCATTCATTATATGATAAGCTATGGGAATGAAATCATGCTCTTGAAGGATAAAACTTTATGGATGAAGTGCTACTATTAAACAATACAATGCGAACTATTTCAAAAACGTAGGCCATCTTGTCGGTGTATAAAGGCGGTATTATTTCTTCCTTCCTTTTTTGTAAATTTTTATAAATTTCATCATTATTAAAATGACATATGTGGATAAGAAATGGAAAAATGTCCCGATTTCAAGTGGGAAGTTCCTTTTTTAGAAAATACTGCTGCTTTGTAAAGAAACAATTAATCTCCTAAGGGTACGCATTTGCTTTCAAAGATTCTCAAAGAAAACAAATAATCTCAAAGAATGAAATTTCGTTTCAGGCGTCATCTTGCGTAGGTCTCAACAAAAAATAGCAGTTTTACTTTAGTAATGAAATGAAATTCTTAAAATGTCTAAAATAAGCACTCCATTTTTGTAATAGGATTATCATTCTCATTTAAGAAAGGCATGAATTAAAACGTGCTCACTTTTTATAGCTGTTTGACCATAAATAAATATATTATGAGAAAATATTTTTTGACATTAATAGTTTTTACATGACTGCTTGTTTTTTAACCATTCAATGATTCTTAAATTGCATTCGCAGCTTAAATATCACTTACAAGAAGTGTCCTTTTATATAAAAATACTTACTTTAGCACTTTTTTTATGACTGATAGAAGTAATCTTCTGACGAATCACTTTCAATAAGAAAACATTCATTCAACATTAGCAGGAAACAAGCTTCTTCTGTTCCATCCAAGAGGATCATTGGAATTCTCAGACCTAATGCTTATGATGGGTCATTGACTTTAATAACGTACTGATAATACAGATGATGAGTGTTTGTTAAAAAAAAGAGTTATTTTAGTTATAGAGAATGCTTGTAATTGCTGGAAGTATGTTTTAAGGAAAAAATATTAATTTCTTACATACTTTTGAATTGTTTCTGGTCTTTAAAGAATGTTTTGGGTGATTTGTTTGCAATGAATGGATTGCTTTATTCTATAAAAATCGTTCTCTTTGTTCTTATAATTAGCACATGAAAACTGTTTAGAAGTATTTAATGAAAAACTTCTAAAAATTTCAAAAATGATGAAAAATTCAGTATTAATTTTATAAATAGAAATTCTTTTTTATTCTGTGAATGTAACTATTTTTCAAAAGAGAATAATCAAATTCTCTTCATAATTGGGTCTGGTTGTAGTCATTTTTAAAATAAGAAATTTTCAGACCTATATTGTTTCAATAATAGCTGATCATAATATCATTTTTTGAATTAAAAAAAAATGTCAAATATTGGATTGTGTTTATAAGACCAATTTCAAAAATCATTAAATATTTTTTAAATGATTATTTATCGATAGCTTTTCAAAAATATTTTCTCTTTATTTTATACTTGTCTTATTCAGAATAAGTTCCAAATAAGACAAAATGGGTCGAAATTTTTTTTCCATATAATTTTTAAGCCGAAGGCTGGCACTTGATGGTCAAATAACACCCAAGAAATGACTTTTACCAATAATTATTTAAACTAAATTTTAAAGGTTAGTGGGTGTGTATATGTCTCATTAGTAATTAAAGGGTTAAATTTCTCATGAAATTATATAATCATGTGTAAACATTTAAAAAATGTGAAATATTTAAAAATACGATTGTTTTCTAAAGTAATGCTAAAATGAGATACCATCTTTAAAGAATATCGATATATAATAACGCGTTTTTATGTCAAACTATTATTTAAATTCATTTCAAAATTAAAAGAATTCCAGCACGACATTTTATTTGTAGGAAAGTTACTATTTATTAAAGCAATAGTTTATATCATACCTCATGTCACATTTAGCATTTCAATTTTTTTTTGTTAACTATTAATCTATGGATTTCTCAACTGAATATAAAGACCGAAAATATTTTAGAACTTGAGTTTAACCAGGCAAAATGGAAAATAGATATTTCAGCGCAATTTTATTGTTTTCAATTGTATGTCATAGCAAAGAGATTATAATAAAAACAAAACACTATTAATCAATGGTTTTATCTCCAATGACCGTCACTTGAATGCCAAGCATTGACTGAAACTTTAAAAAAAAAATGTTTTTATAGATTTTATTTACATAATTAAGTGATAAAACTTATTATTCACGGAGTATTCATTTTTTTTTCAATTATAAAATTGATTCAAATGGACATGAAACTCTTAACGAAAAAAAGAGAAATATGAATGGATGTCAAAGATTTTAATGAAAATTAATTCGGATGAATTTTGCCTTGTCCTTTCAGCTATAGAGAAACAGAAATTCTGTTTTGAAATTTTAATTTCTAAAACGCTCTGATTTCAAGTGAATCTCTTAAAAGAGTTGACCACTTACCTTGCTCAACTAAAGATCCTGACTTGTTAAGATATGTTTTCTGACTTACCTTGAGATGTCTTCTCAACCAAGCAAATTGAATTATAGGTAAGTGTGTGACTGAAACTAATGGAAGAGTTATTGTCTATTCTAATATATTTAAAAAAGCTTTTCAAATTAGCTTAGTCAATAATGATACTTTTGAAAATCTTTGTTATAGTACATTCTTTATGTTAATGCATGTGAAACTTGAAAATTGCTTGTCGAATAATTTGTGAAAATTTGAGAGTTCTTCCATTCATTCAAGAGAAAATGTATTATAAAGCTTTAATAAATACTGAATAATTTTAATTATTATTTGAATTTAAAATACATCTGCTTTGTTTTTTTCTATTTGTATGAAATAAATAAATAATAAGCTTAATTCGATTTGACCATTGTAAAGAGTGTTGCGAACTGTTTTACGTGTTGATTGCATAAACATCCTTAATGAATTGAATTATGAAGTATTGAAACATAAAACGTAATGCAATGAATTTTCTGATAGTTTCAAATATATATTTAACTTCTGTTATATTCCTAAAACAATGCATTGAAATAAATACCAAATTCCTTACTTTCCTTAATTCATGAATATTCAAAATTAAGATGTTATTCTGATAAGTCACTTTTTTCAAGTGTCATTCAATAGAAAGTAAACAATATCTTTCAACGATTTTTATTGTTTATAAAAAATTGTCCATTTAAAAACGAAAGTTTCATTCGATAATAAAACACAGAAATAGACACAAACATGTCGTACAGAAAAGTGGAAAAGAGTCGAATGCAAAAATAGAATATTTAAAATTTAGCAGAATAAAGCTTTAGAAGAAACTTTAAAAAAATGCAAGTTCAAAAATAAATAATTTTAATAAACGTTTTTAAAATAAAATTTAGAGCGATTCTGAAACTTCCGAAAAGTTTTGAATACAGAACCAAAAGAAAGAAAGTAATTGCAATGGAGCGCCTTACCCAGAAGCGGCGACAGTCCCTTGATTTTTGAGTGCTGGGGCCAGGAAAAGTAAAATACAAAGCATCAACGAAGCAATCATCCCCTCTTTCATATTGGCTACGCCATGGATCAAGGCCCAATCTCTTGAAGTGCCGTTAGACCTAAAGGTCCAGTTTGCGGACCAGCGTGCGCCTAGGAAAGTTTTCCTTCCACCCAGCTTAGACCAGGTAATGCCGCAGCACACCCATTCGCAAGCCCTTTACCCCAGTCCAGATTCCGATGAACGTTCTGCTATCAACTGGGGGAAAAGGAGCAAGACTAGATCGATCCTGTACGGACCGAGTCTTTCGCTCCTGAACGACGAGCGCGCCTCCTAAGTTCTTCACTGCCCCCAACTCCAAGCAGCGAATCCAATCGATTTCAAACATCCCGCGCGCACGCCTACGACGCAGCCTTCCGCAGTCCGCACTGCTAGCTCAAACATCTTCTGGTTGAAGTCCAGCGCAACTCTGTTCATCGAATTGCTACTTCACAAAACTGTCAGGAAAGCCCTAGTAGCCCCACTGAGTCCGCCGACCTCTTTTTCAGGCAACTTCCGATACCGTTGACCACGCCCCTTACTTCAAAACGAAGAGCGACGCGCGAAATTTGAAAACGAGTCTCCTGATTTGCGCAAGTGCGACCTTATTGACTGGGCGGATTTTCCTCATTCTGTTATTCCAGCCATCAGTCATCGGAAACTACTCCCACTTTCACAGAGTGAAAGGAAAAGGACTTCAAAAATGTAAACAAACCGCGCGGAATCAAATTCTCATTACCTGCTGATGCACTAATCAAATGACGTCCTATTTTCCCTCCCCTCTCTGAATTAACAAGCAGTATTTCTCTCTCTCACTCTCTGTAATAATAATAATAATGCTTATCCAAACAATTGATTTAAAAATCCGAAGATACATGACATAGCTGAAATGTTTCTTAAAACATATTTTTTGATCGCGAAACAGAAAATGAAAAAAAAGTTGAAAGAATTTTTGCACTTAGTGCTTACCTCATAATGTTGCTTATGGGTGACAATTATTTGAGGACGTAAAAAGTTGTTGGGATTGTGTTATTGTGAAACATTACTTTTATTTCATTGTCCATTGTATGTTTTGAAGAATTAAAACTCCACAACAGGGAGATCTATATCTTTTTAGTAAGCTCTGTTAATGAGTTTAAATTTATGAATGTGTCTAATTGCAAATAATTAGTATTTTAATTTTAACTAAACATTCCTTAACGGTTCTTGGAATTATAGATAATGGTTAAAGAGGGGGAAATCAATAATATTTTCTTTGCTTGTTTTGTGATATTTCCCATTTTAAGAACCTATTCAATGAACAGAGAGATTCAACGTCCTTATTGGGAGACAGTAACAATTTAACAAGATTAAATTAGCCCATAAACCATTTTAGAATTTGTCCTATCCGCGAGTAATTCTGATACATTTCGTAATAAAAGAGATGTATGTGATTTGGAATTCATACAATATGAAGTTATAAATTATGAGCACTACTGAGCATAAAATGTCGTTCCTTAAAGATGCTAGTAAGAGAATCTAGGCAGAATTAGAGAATTGAGTCGTAAAAATATTTCATGCACCTTCACCCAATACGTTGTTGTTGTTGCCTATCCCCAAGATCAGGTCCATGATATTGTGCACCCTAAAAAAGTCCAAAAGCAACAGTGGACTGTTTGCCATATCCCGTCTGGTAAGCCCCAGGCAGGCAAGGATGTGTTAACCATCCATGGTTGTCACCCAATACGTGGGAAGACTGTTTGGAAAACAAGCATGGAAATTGTGTCTGCCAAAGGCGCAAGACGATTGATATTGGATATATGAGTAGTAAGTAGAAGGTGAAATCACATCCTTATTTCTCCTGTCAGATAAGGATTATTTTTTTCTAAATTCTTTTATGCGCAATAAAACGAATAACGATAGTTTCAATCGAATCGGAGTTTTTAATAGTTTCTCAACTGCATATCAAAAGAAGTTATACATCGAACATTTTTAATAATCTTAAATGAAATTATATTTAATTAAAATATCTTTTAATGAACTCGAGCAGGGTTTCTTACGTCAGCAAAAACATTTTGTTTTCTTTACAGGAATTTTTTAAAAGAAATCTTTGACATTCTTAAATTGAACAGTTAATCAATACGCTAAATCCCTTATAAATGGTGCAAAAGTGCCGAGATCATTAAACAGCTATGAAGTTGGCATGCTGAATGAATCAAGCTAGATGACTGGAAAACGTTCACCCCTTTGCAGCCCCGTGCCTATCGATTCAACGAAGACAAAGAATTTAAGGATTAAGGAATTAAGGTAGCTTTGATTATTTTCTTTTCTGTTCTGCAGGAATGTGAGGAATTCTGATTTTATTTCTTTCTCCAGTCAAAAACAACTTGAATTTCAGATGAAAATGTAGATTCTATGAGGCCTCGATGAATCCTCTACTACTTATTTTAGAACTCGTTTCCTGTTATCTTAGAATGTTTTTCATTATTCAACTAATTATTCAACTTTTAAGATAAAAAAAAAACAAAGCAATTTTCAACAAAAAATCCTATTTGCTATTACTAGCTGGATATAGACGGCATTCTTAATCATAGAACGAATTTTAGACTTATTTTCCAATCTTTTGGAATCTCATGAAAAGGCATCCAAATGTGAGCAAAGATTATCAGGAGTAGTTACTGTACATTTATTTTTAAAAATTTCATCCCTTTGTATACGTTCCCATCAGTTTAATTATGAAATTGCATAAATGTAATATTTTATTGGGAAGATGGCAGTCATCTCTTAAAGTGCATCAATATTAAAAGTAGTTTCGTAAAATTTTAATGTCAGCTTTTAGCATGCGTTGCATATCATCTGACATCTATGAAATTAGAATTTAACTAGTTGAACGGATATTTTCTGCAGATTTGTAAGATAGTTCCAATTTGAAATCGAATAACCTAGTTCCATTTTGAGTAGATAGCATTTTGATCTATAAGTTTTCAAAGATTTTTTGTCTCGGATCATGAATATTTTTTCTTTCTTTCATCAAATGTAAATAAGTAATAGCAGTGCATGTAAAAGAAACTATAAATATAGATCCAATTTTATTAAGAAAAGGAGCACCGATATATTCGCATCTGGATTTATCCTGCTTCAGATAAGCGAACAGATAAGGGGCATATGATGTTTAGGAACAATACTTTTAATTCCCAGGAGTTAATTACATGATGGAAGCTTGGTTGAGTTTTTACAATGAGGCATTAAAAGTAAAGCAGTACTAATGCACCATATATGGAGCTTTGTTTCATGCTACTGATTGACAAGTATTGCCATTCCTAGTCAATTGATGTTTTAGACATAGGTTTCAAGCCAATTAGCTATCTAAGCATCTTTTAAAGATTGGGAACTGTGGCTCATATACTCAAAAACGACTTAACTTCTAAAACTTCAAGTCTTTTTTGGGATCTGATCAGATGTTCTTTTGGAAATCCAATTACAATACCTCATTAATACTATTACCTTAATTACCTCATACTATATGCAGTTATCTCATAAAATTAATCAATGTTTTTTCTAGGTTTCCAGAGATCATAAAACATTTTACTATGAAAGATGAATTTTTTTCACAAATCTATATAATACCATTCTGTTCACTTTAAAAAGAAGAGCAGAACACTGGGAAACAAGAAAAATCTCAAAATATTTGCTTTGAGATTTGACTGTTGTCATGACTATGGCACGCTCATGAGAAGGACGATTACTAGATCATAATATAACTCAAATAATGGGCATGTGACATATTAAAAATCAATTTTGGTCAGTTTTATTATTCATTTTAATCCCTCGACAGAATCAAAACAACTACAAAAATGTGCAGCAAAGCATCAATAAAAACCTGAATGTCTTAAGTCAACTTTTCTAACAGCGTTCTTTCTAAAAGGCATTTTTTATAAACCTTCTCTATATCCACATCCTTGCGATAATAATACGTATGCACTTTGAATTATGTGTATTTTTATAATTGTTTCTATTTGTAAATTTGTTTGATATTATAGGGGACTATAATAATAATAAATATTAATATGAACAATAATTTTCTTTTGAACTGCATGCACTAAATTACAGAAAAAGTGTTCATTTTTTTCCCTTCAAATTCTCACCAATGAAAATTTTTGAAATGTTACCCTCAAAGTATTGACTTGATATTTTTAGTTAAGTGGGTTTAGGTTTAGTAAATGAATGATGCTAATTTAAGTATTAATTTAATTATCCACTTCAAACTTTTGAAATGTGTGTACATTTTTGTACTAACTTGAGTTAAAAATTTAATAAACACTATTTTGCTTAAAATTCTCGATATACATGAGGAATATTGAACTGGCGCTTTTAATGAAAGCTAGGCAATTTAATTTATATGAATTAGTGATACAAACAAAGATAAAAGTATCCCAAACAGAGCAAAATTTTTGTCTTGAGATAGATAATATTTAGTTTAGACGAAGAGGAATGTAAAGGATCTTTTGGTGCAATAATCGAAGAAGGAATGGAAAGGAAACTTAAGGAGGAAAATAAGACAGAAAGAGAGCATGAAATTCCATTGAGAGAAATTGAGGGAAAAAAACATACAACAGAAAGGTAAAAATTTAAAGAAAGAAGCAGATAAGAGTTAGAAAAGAATAGCAGTAGCTTTTTAAGGTATTTAAAAGTTTTGAAGGGGGCTTTTCTTGAATTTCCTAGTTTGCCAAAAGAGGGACACACTTAGAGTGGCACTTAAAGAATATTTGCCTTATATGGGATATTTTACCATAAGTATTCATAATTATGTGCAGAACTTGTAGGCCCATGCAAATTTATTCCCTTTCAAAGAGCAAATAGAGAAATTGAAAGAAGAAAGAAAATTTTTATATTAAAATTTATATAAGCATAAAAAGAGACAGGAAATTTTACTTGTTTCTAGAAATCTAATCTCCTCTTGAAATCTAAATGTCTTGAGCTCAAGAAGTGTGTGCATATGTTACAGAGTGATGATCCTCATCAAAAATGCATTATATGTAGAAGCTCAAATAGAATCGTCATAGTAGAAATCCTATTTTTTCAAATATTTTGTAAATCCTGCAAGGAATAACTTCCTTCACTTAGTTACAAATTATTAGAAGATAAGAATAAGATTTACGATAAGCCTGTGGAGCAGATTGTTGATAGTAAAAGGATGGAGAAAACAGATAATTCTTATATCAACTGTCTTTAGTAGGAGCATTTAAAACAGGACAGAAAATGAGCAGAGAATGTTTTGATACAACCATAAACGACTGGAAAGATGAATTAAAGCTTAGCACATTTGAAAAATGAAATTTTCATATATGATAGTATTGATGGAGATAAACCTATTGCAAAGGTATCTTGGTAAACCTATTGCAGTAAGGTAAACCTATTTCAAAGGTATCAAAAGGCTCTTGCAGCTTGTGCGGAGCTCAAAATGTCGAACACTTGCTTTTTGACTGCTCTATACTGACTGAAGGGAGAAGGGACTTTATTGCGCCTGTAGTATTAAGTTTCTACCTCCCTTCATGTTTGGGTCGACCACAAAATGGCATTTTTCTCTTTCTGTAAATTGATTGCTTTTGCTGATTCAGTTTTTATTAGTCTTTTTTTTATTTGTTTATCTTTATTTTTATCTGTGTATGTGGTTGCTTCTACTTACTTCTGTTAGCCTTGTGTTGTCCTTTGTAGTCACAGGGATTTCCTTATCATTACTACTACTACTAATAAAAAAAAAGGTAATTCTCTAAATCCTTTGAACTAATCAATAAATGTGCGGCATTAAGGGTGATGAGAGAAAAATAATCCACAAATTGATAAGAAAAATATTATCAGTAGATTTTTAAATATAATAAGGTGAGGCTGCTCTCTCTGTAGTTTTTGAAATAGGAATGAATAAAATTTCCAAGTCACTTAATGGTGATATTCGATTTGTCTTCCTTCCAAATGAACAGTTACGCCAGAGTAGTTGAGACAAAAGAATATACATAAAAAGAGAACTCGAATGGAGTATTTCTGACCATTCAAATAACCCAGGTGAGTTATAATTATAACAAAGTAAGTAAATCCCTCTAAAGATTGCACCAAGTAATTTTAATTTTAATTTAATTTCAATTTTTATTAATATAAAAAGGTTATAGATATGGTTTTTCTAATAAACACAAAAGGATACCCAATACCAAAATCTGATTTCAGGCAAATGGGTTTGAAATGAGTACAAAAGTACTCTTTACAAAATTACACCAGTTACCCATTAATTTTGAAATTAATATATTTAGTATTCCTCATTATTCATTGAATCGCTCGCCGCTGAATTCATAAAATCTATAGCGAGTTGTATTTAAAGAATTGGCAAGGGCCCATCCGAAAGTGTTATAATTGAAGAGGCTTATAGAAGCTCCTAATATCCTATTTTTTGACTGAAAAGCGGAATCCTATCTTAAATAAGTTTGGAGCCTAGTTATAACTCTGTCTATTTTATTATATTCAAATTCATTATATTTACCTCTGATTATATTCAAAAGAAAGAAGAAATCAGGAACATAAATTGACTGGAAAAATGAATGATATCTTAAATTAAAGAAACAAAGGACTCATAAAAAAAGGAAAAGAAAAAAGTTTACTATTTAAACGTAAATAAATTTTTTCTCCTTCTTGTATTTAAACTGTATTATTTTATTTATTATTTAATTTTATATTTGCTATTAGTTATGCACTATACTTGTGGCCAAGCCTCTAAGCCCAAAGATGGCACTAAAACAATTTTATAGCAGTATGAAAGGTCTGCGTAGTAGTTTTATATGAGAAACATTCTGGAAAAGTTGTAGAAGTAGTGAAAGTTAAAAGAAAAATTGCTTTTTCCATAAGGTGTCTTGCAAATGGCCAGAATGAAAACATATTCATCATAAATAATGATTATTGAAATAATTAAGATATATCATCTCCTAAAAGATTAAATAAAAGTAACGTCTGAGGTTCCTGATTCACCCTTATTACAAAGGGTGTTAATTTTTGTATTTATTTAAGTTAACTTTGCACTGGATTGTACATTTCTCGAACAATATGTTTCTGAATGCACAATTTTATATTTTATTTATATGAAATTAATTTTTAGAAAGTTTAATTTACATTTCTAACAATAAGCACTTGCCAGCGATTAGTAAGAATACCATGCTTTGACCATTTTAGAATCCTCGCTGAAATCTACATATCTAAATTTTCCGAATTTTATAAGAGAAAGAAAAAGGGAATATATCTCAGCCGTAAATGGATATGGTGGATTTTTTTCCATCTGATATAAACATGATACAGTACATATATATAAGGCTTGAAAATTATTTGCCACCTTTTCATTATTAACTGCGAAAACTTTGTTTTTCTTTCATCTTGTAAATTGTGAGGAACTGAGATAGGCGATGCTTTTTGTTAAACGACAAAATAAATTATTCATTAAAATCATAGTAAAAAATATTACATTTCCCACTGCTTCATGCGCAAATGCACACGCGCGCATAATTATGTACATGCAGATAGAGTAATCGAATAAAGATAATATAAGATTATAAAAGCTCCCACATTATTAGTTAGCTGAAAATATCTGAGACATTCTCAGTATACTGGAGTGGTAAAGATCAGTACCTCTGTAGTAAAATATCAATATATTTATCTTTTTAGCCATGAAACTAGCCTTTAAATGTAATTAAGTAGCAAAAGAACACGCCATATTTAAAAAAATTCTCATTGGCATTTTTAAACTTAATAGGGGACCATTTATTCTGAAAAGAGGAAAAACTGGATGCGTATGACTTTCTCGAATTCGAAATATACAAAGTGAAAATATTGTAAGTAGCAAAAAAATTCTAATTCGAGATTTTAACGAATTTTTACTTTCAGATATCCCTGAGCAGGATAAAAAACCAATTTTGTAATTATGTCTGTCTGAAAACACGATAAAGCAAACACTCTTTGGGCTGGATTTGCCATATGGTAGTAACACCAAATTTGTAGATTTTTATCAAATTTTGAATGGAATCCATTTAGATGAAATGTGGCTTTCCGAATATAAGCTAACGCGGTAACTGCAAAACGAAGATGGATAAAATTTGGTACACATATTGAGTGTAAATATGTGTGAGAACCAAATTCTTCAAGGATTGACAATCTGTGCTTTCACAAACTCAGAAATGTAAACAATGACATTTTGTGACTCAAATTGTAGTTCTGTGTCAAATTTTGTTTTGAATCGGTTGGAAAAAGCGCACAATTGGTTTTCGCGTACTTTTGTTTTAATACCATCCCAGTGATTAATCGCACATTAATAGGCTTTTTCGTGACTATTTTCCGTTAATGGCATACGATTAATAATACACAAGTGTATTTATAAGAGAATGTGCCAGAAAATTTCCGGAGAGGTTTTTAAACTGAGTTTTGCACATGAATAAATGATTAACTCATTTTCAAAATTTCATGGAATTTTGATAACCAGTTTAAAGAACAAAGTTCCTCCAATATATTTCTGTAATGTAACAGGAGTGGAAATGAACAGTGTATTAAAGAGGAAAATTATAGTAAAGAGTAACATTGACACTGAGTATCAATTAGTTGTGTAAACTCGGTATCGGTTTACCCAGAAGAAAAGCAAAATGCCGTCTCACTCACTGTATTCGCCAAAGACGAACTCATGGGCCCCTGTTTATGAGCTCAGGCATCTGTGGTAGTTAATTTGAATGGAATCACCAAAGGAAGCCGAATTCCTATAGCAGAGAGTCGGGGGTCCTATCTAAAGGAAAGAGAGATATGGGAAGGAAAATGGCTGCAACACAAATTTTGGAATAAAATACTGTATTCAGGTGAATAGCACAAGGTCGAAAAGTGCGATCCCAATAGTTAAACTTTGTTCCTAGGAGAGTTTTTATTAAAGAAATAACAGACTCAAGTTTGATCAATTTATTAATATATGCGAGCAAAAATAATTACCAATTTGCAGCAAAGAAAATCAATAATGAATCAGATGAAAGTTAGTTCTGTGAACGAAAAATAAAATGTCATTTCTATTTAGCTACAGTTCCTCTCACATGGTAGACAAGATTAACAAGTATATGATTGTCATTATCATCATCTTGTGTGGTACATAATTTTTTTTTCATTTTGTGTCATTTTTTATTCCAGATATTTGCTCTGTTATTTAATTTAATTCCTCAAAATGAATGATATGATTATAGAATATTATTTTGTAAATAAAAAGTTGAAAGACATATGATTGGGACTATAAATTAACATAGGAGTGAGACGCTGAAGTCTTTGTTGTCAAGGAAAAATACAGAAAAAATTAAATTTTTTATGTTGAATAATTATGAAAATAAATTGATAAAAATAGTTTTAATTTGTATACTTTTTAGCCTAAAGGAAGGTTTAAAGATGATCACTAAGTCTCATTTACCTTTAAATTTTCCATTTGGGTAACATAGAAATATGGGGATTAGACTGAGCCTGTGGAGTATAATTCTCTTTTAATTCAATTGTTCACATATTGAAAATTAAAATTCCTTTGAGTTTTGATTAGGCACTTTATATATATTTTTATAGGCACTTTATATAGAAGCAGTGCGGAAATTTCGGGACATTGTTGAGAATTATCTGACATACTGATAAAAACGTTATGGCTTGGGTATAGCTGAACGAGGGAACAAACAATAGATGATGCAAACATTAACACTAAAGCTACCACGAGCGGGGCATTTGACCCGCTTCCAATGGCAATTCCAATGTATCGGTGAAATGCCGGTAGGTTTAGTGTTAACTAGTGAAACTCTATTGCTTGCTGAAACCAATTGTCTCTACTGGATCTCAGTATGAAGTACGTCGTTGGTGAAGCCATTGACTTAGCAGTCTTTCAAACGGGGATAGCTTTAATGACAGGAAACTTATGAGAAGAATATTTCATGTATTATATTCCACAAAGTTAATTAGATACAAATAGAACAAAGTGATTTTGCTCATTATCACTTTGCAAATATATTTCTGCTCTGAAGCTACATTTGAACATGTGGCAGAGGAATACTTCACCAATATATATATATAGAGGTAATCCCACAATTTCTGAGCATGATCACACTAATTTGTGCTACTGACTGTTTTCATAATCAGAAATGATAGAAAGGTCCAGGTTTATCTGCAAACATAGTTGCATGATGATTTCATGTTTGAAAGCAACACTTTCAACTATAAAAGTAGTTAAGGCATAAGATAAATATCTATAGCGGGCGATTTGATCGCTTCCGTAGAAAAATGTAAAGAGACACGAGTCCTGAATGGCTCCTTAAAATTATATCCTGAAATTTCAAAAAGAACGCGGGAATATTTGTAGTTAAAGGAAAACAGGACTCCTGCACTGTATTCTGGAAAAGAAGCATGAGAAAACATAGCAGACATTAGTCAACTTCAGAAAAACATTGAAGAAAAGGAAACTCCATTGCCCTATAAATGAATTTTGAATGATGAGGAACATTGATATCTTTATCTAAATCAACAGTAAAAGAAGTGGCTGTCAGAAAAAGATCTAGCTTGAGCTATAAAAAAGTAAAAACTGTAAACAGAATATTTTATAACCATTCGACAAATTTTATAATTTTTTAAAAATATTTTCATTGTTTCATGATGTAAAAATTTAAAATTAGAATGATAATCAATGCCATTTGGAAAGTAAATGAACTCTCATTGCGTTTGAGAAGATAGCTTATTAAATCCTTTTGAAATATTGATAGGTTTAGCAGTCTGTTGCGTTTTGTTTATTGTAAATTTACTCGGATTTAAAATGTTGTGGTGTGAGGTGTACTCGAAAATACAAGTTCAAGAGATATTTAATAAAAACTGACAAAAAATAACTTTTTTATGAATTTTGAGATATTTTTGAAAGACATTATTTTATTAGCGTTTTAAGCTAAAGAGTTGGTTTAGATTCTAGTTTAGGCCCAATTAATTTAGCTCAACAATTTTATGGGTTTTTTTTTGTAAATACAATCATTTAGAAAATATATTAAAAACATAAAGGGTTTTAAAAAATTGATATTTTTTTATGCAAGAAACAAAAACAAAAGCTTGGATTTTCGAGCACGCACAAATGCTAATAACGGATCAAAATATTTAAATTATTTTAAATTTTGCTTATCCAAAATTGATATATTAATTATAATGTATTATATGGACTAATTCACCATTTACTGGGTAAATTATGATATAGTATATGTTGGAAAATAGATGTACCTACCAGAATTTTTTATGATATCTAACGGGATGTAATATAACGGGGGTATTTGGATATCTAAACGCCTACTCTTTGGGAATGTATTTCACTCCATTACGGTTATTTTTTAAAATTTCAAACCATGTTTCTTTTGTTTCCTTTCATCGCATCACAGTGATAAGTTTGCTACCATGTATTCTTTGCTATGTATATTAGACCTTGTAGGTCTTCCATGAAGTTTATTTTTGGTCTGTTGATCCATTATGGACATGGCACGAAACCAATTATGACCTTATGGCACGAAACCAATATGTACCAAACACAACCAAGATATTCTAGCCAAGACGCTATCGCATTACTGCCAGTTCCTTATTGAAATGTGATGTATATTTTCACCTATTTCATGCTTGCTTTCACTTATTTTGTATCTACTTAATAGAATGGAGATCATTTTTTTTTTTCGTTCCAAAGCCTTCAGAGTGTGACAATGGCGAATAATACATGTTGTACATAGATCAAATATCAACTTTTATGGATGTCTTTCTTTTTTATTCAAACCAAAAGTATCTATTTTCTTTTTTTTATTTCTTAATAACCCTTCTTTCTCAGCAGCAAATAAGGAAGAAAAAGAGCCAAAAATTCTTTCCAAATTTATTTTCAGTGCTCCGAGATTTTCTGGATTAGCAGGAACCAAAATCTATGCAGTGAAACCTGTTCTTGCTTAATGAAGTAATTAGGTAGGAAAAGCAGCAAAAATAAATGAGTCATTTCAGTAAAGTAGGCTCTTAAGCTTAGTAACTAGATTTTTCGCAATGTTAAAAAAGAAGTATCGCCATTGATTTCTAGAATCGCGAATTTTCTGAAAGCTGAAATATCATAACAATTAATTTTTTTTTACACCTAAACAAATATTTATAATGTTTATTTCATCCAACTCATATTTCCACATTAAATAGTAATTAGTAATTCTCTATAAATTTCAATAATTTCTCAAGCATTAAGAACTTTATACAGAAAGCAATCCTAAAGAGGACTTGATAAGTGTGCTAAGGTATGAAAAAAGGAAAATTTAAAAATGTTATGGTAAATCATTTGACTTAGTTTCAACAAAGAAAACGGTAAGTAAGTAGAAACCTTGACTAGTGGAATTCTATTGACTTTGTAAATAGATTCTCTCTTTATTCAATTGAAATATTTTTAGAAGAATTCGTATTTCAAACGTTTCCATAATTGGCGAATAATTGGTTTCAATTATTTCCATAATTGGCGAATTAAATACATTGCATATTACTTGGAGTATTTTATAAGTATAGTATTACGAATTTAAGTGTGGGAATTATCAATCGTACATATAATAGTTATTCAATATAAAATATATAGTTTAATACAATTATAAATAATATTATATAAGTAAATTTTTTGAGAAAAGGAAACTAAAAACAAGAAAATGAAGCCTGCTCTTGTTTGAGAAGAAAACGAAACATTTCGTAATGCAGAGAGAATAATGTTACACAATATTGAAATATAGGAAGTATGTAATCAAGATCTATTTCATTAAGCACAGGAATCTTTGTCATCTTTCTATAAGGAACCGCAGAAAAATACCGCATCAAAAGAGCTACTGAAAAAAGTTACAGCGAAGCATTGATACGGAAGCCTAGTGAGAAAAAAGATTGGCTGTTAAAGAATACATTTATATCTAATGATAAGAAAAATCTTTCTTTATTATAAAGAAGCGAAAATATGCAACGCAGCTCAGGTTATTTTATTTCTTGAAATATAGTTATATTTACATTCCCTATTCATAGTTAAAATGGAATGGTTACAAATAGAAAATGCTGGGAAATCTGATTAATCACGGTACAGATAGTCAAGAAGGAGATTACAAAAAAATTACTTTAAAAATAAAGAAGCTTCGTTATTTTTTAGAATACCAAGTTGTTTTTGGATGAATAGAATGTTTCAATTTAGAAATCACGGAACTCATTTTTCGTTTACTTTCCAGAGTTTTGCATTTTATATTATATTATGTTTTGTAATATACATTTTATGATGTAAATATATTGTAAAACTATATATTTTATATTATGTTTTATTTAATAAAACAAAAATGATTCAGGAAAATGCTTTTCAATGAGTGCTCATTTTCAATTTTCTTGTTGGAAGCCGAGATGGTTTTCGATTTCATTAAAACATTCTGGAAATAAAAAAATGCTATGAATGAAATGCAATCCGAAATTCTTGAGACCGAAGGCTTATATTTCATCCACTCTCTTCTCGTGGATTTGCTCGTAGATATATTTGGTTCAGTGACAGTCCTGTCAATTAGCTCAATCTATAGTCGATTTTTCTAAATGAATAACAAGAAAAATTGACTCTTACATACTAAAACCCTGCTCTCTGGAACAATCAGACGGGGACTACACTCCGAATGAAGGGTCCACGAATTTCTCAATCAATTATTGCTTGGAGTTTGAAAAAATCCCTTCGATAATTCAATAGTTTCCTTAAATTTTACTTTTAGTTTGGCCCTTTTTAACTTCATTTGAAATTCAATTTGTTTTATAAGAAGCTAGAAGTTTTTACATGAGGTGCAAATATTTAAAAATGCGAAGGGATATGTTTATGTCCTTTAACGCATCGAATAATTTAAAACGTACGATCATCTCAGCAACTGTTTCAATTATATACAAAATAAACACACACACACACACACACACACACACACACACACACACACACACA
>JAPMOR010096416.1:2397430-2419542 GCA_026543865.1 Argiope aurantia | reverse complement strand
ACACACACACACACACACACACACACACACACACACACACACACACACACACACACATATATATATTCAAACAAGTACACAAGTCTCTACATTTTCAAATTTCTGGTTTTTTCTAAATTTTATAAAGACAAAAGTTAATTTCATTTCTTTATCACTGATTTATTAGTTTCTCATTTTGATAATATCGAAATTGATGATCTCAACTGATAATTATATCTCGCTTCAAATGCTATGAGAAAAATTGTTAATGTGTGTTTCATTTTTATTCTATTTTTTAGCCAAAATGCAGCAGAATGGGAAAAGAATTTGATCCACGAATGTAAAAAGAGAAGCATTTTATGGTATCAGAAGCAAATGATATGTTTAGGGTATATTTCATGCTGTTCAATATGTGATAATTAATAAGATGCGAAGTATCTTACGTAACTATGAATTCATTACTATATCCACTAATTTGTGTAGTTTTTAAATATTTTTTTATTAAACTATTTTGGGAGGTATTTTAAATTTTTTATTTAAATATTCTTAAACACTAAAATAAAAGGAAAGGGACTGATTGAATACACGCTTTAAACTTTTGAAGCTCTCCATAAAGAAATTAGACGAATGTTTTTCATTTATTTATTCATCTTTGTCCTGAAAACTTTTCCCAGTAATTATCAAACCTTGCTGTAATGTAATCCTCCAAGAATAAGAAAGTCGATATTTAAAAGATAAGCCTAAAAGAAACTATATGTTACAAAAAAACAAAAAAAAGAATGATGTATCGTTATGACAATGAAAGATTTTAACGATGTCCTGCATTGTGAACATCGATCAGTACCAAAGTTCTTCCGCTATAAGCGACTTCCTTTCTAGAAATATTGATTTATTTACTCAGAGCTTTTCTTTGTGGAAATAAACAAAAATATTTTTAATGGGAGTAGAGATCATATGTATTAAAATAGAAATGCATTATCATATGAAAATGAATGAAATTTTTTCGAAATTTATTTCAGTTTGCATACAAGTAATAAATTTAAGTGATTAGAGTTTTTAAATTAATTCGTTTTCTAGGTGCTTGAATTCAACTAGAAGGGATGGTCTCCCGAAAAATTTCTCGCATATTCTCTAATAAAGGTGTATAGAGCTCATTTTTTCCCCTATCAAATGAAACCAAGATTTGACAGAGAATTAAAATTGCAGCCACAAAATCATATAACAAACGTTACGTTCATATCATCAAACGTTACGTTCAAATCATATAACAAATATTACGTTTTGAAGTTATCACACGATTCTGAAAGCACAAACCGTTCAAATTAGCTCAAAATTTGATAAGTGTCTACAATATAGATGTTGAATCTGTATACTAAATTGTATCCATCTAGCTTTGTATTTAACTTATATTCGAACAACCGGGCTTTCTCTAAATAAATTTTTATTAAAATTTGATAGAAATCTACAATTTGGTGCACATTTCAAATTTTATCCGTCTACTTCAAAGAGTTCTAAACTATCTTTGTCGCAGACAAATAAACCGACATTTTCAAAAAATGTAATTTTCGAACTCAGGGAGAACTAAAACATTAAGATTCATCAAAATCTTGAGTTTGAATTTTTTGAAGATTACAATATTTTCGATGTACTTCATATATACAAGAGAGTAAAAAGCACTTTAACCTTAACTTTTTATTTGTGCAAACTTTGTCTTTTATCCAAGCTGCAGAACAAAATTTCCACTATTTCATTCTAATAGTGGTAACTTTGACTGCTTTAAGCTGCTGCCTAAGCGATTCTTTGTTTCGATTTAAATTTCGAAACTAGGAACTTCCCTTCTTATTTGGTAACGTTGACTTTTTTTTTTTTTTCTGATTTGAGATTTCATCTGTAAAGTTTACATGATGTGTTTCTTTCAAATTGTCATTACTAGGATCCATTCAAAATAATGTCTCAAAAGTAAATTCAGAGTTCATCCATTAAAAAAAATTAAGCTGCAAATTTAAAATAAAAGAATTTTGTCTTATCACTAAGATTGAATTTTTTTCAAGATGACTTTTCATTACAACATCTGTTCTTTTGTTGCATATATATTTTTATATGCGTATGTTAGAATAATTGCCTTAATTGGTTATTATTAATAATATACAATTAATTTGCTTTGGCCATAATATATTTAGTATAAATGCAGAAATCTTAACGAAGTAAAAATCCCAGAAATAATAAAAATAGTTTCCAGATAATTCAAATTATTTTCTTTCTTAATGATGCAAAGAATTAATAATTGAGGTTTCATATAAAGTAGAAAATAAATGTAAAATTCTTCAAATGTATATTATTATTATAAATAAAATTATGTTTGCAAGTTAACATTTTTTTAAACATTAGAAAATTATGATGAAATGCAGGCTTTATCCCTTTTATAAGGTAATGGCATTCTGAGTTTGAAAGTATTTTCATTATGCTATTCAAAAATTAAACTTATCCTACATAAAATTAAATTTTTCAAAGGAAGTTGTATAGGTATATATAAATAAATACATCTATGCAGTTTAGGAAAATTCTATAAACAAATAGTTTTTTACTTCATTTATTAATTGAAATTTATTTGAAAAAAACACAAACATCTTTTTAATTTTCCTTACTTAAAAGCTCCCCTTTTCCAAATAAAATAAGAAGCAAGCTAATACTTTTGTAAATATACTACTGAATTATTCGACATAAATGAAAAAAAATTTCATTAATATGAATACATTAATATTCAAGAATATTACATTAATATTCTTGAAAGTCAATGCAGTTAGTGAAGATTTTGCAATTGGTATTTTTAATGCGATGTTTAAAAACTGACAAATTTCAGATGACCAAAGAGATTTGTTTTACTATTGAACATTTATGGCATACATTTGGATACATATTCAGTATTTTTATATATATAATTGGGTGTACATAATCTGTTTTCTCGCTATTAATTTCTATCTTCTATAAGAATCTTTGCGCATAGAATTTTGGATCACTTTTTCTTTCATCAGACAATCTTTGTTGCCGAATGAATTCTTATACATTTTATTTTGTTTTTTAAATGGATCGATAAAAGCTAATTAATTCAGAATCATTATTTACATAAAATGTAAGTTATTTGCAGATTTGAACAAAAAAAGGGCATCTATAAAATTTTTGTATGTTGTCGAATATAAATATTTTTCAAAAAAATTGATAACCTAATCAAGGATGTAAATATAACATTTCTGGTGAGAATGAACATTTTGATAAAATTTTCATCTCTAAAAGTATAAAGATTCCAGAGATTGATTATCTGTTCAATTCAACGATGTGAAAAATAAAACTTTTTCCCCAGAATCTTCCAAAGAGAAATATTATTGATCAAGTAAAATGATGCAATTGCTAAATTTCATTAGCAGTTGAAATAAATGTTTTTCACATTGAGTCCAGAAAGATATTTTATTTAAATCGGATGCATCATCTAATTAGGAAGTGAAGTAAATTCGTAGAACAGTGGAGCTAAGAAAATGTAGAATCTTTGACAAATTATATAAAATATCAGTAATATAAAAAAATCTGATTCTTTTTGAAAATATTTTTTCTTTTATGAAATTATTTACGGCAATCTGACATTTTTAAAAATGCTGTAGCAATTATTCAAACCCATCGATCTGCCATATTTAGTATTTTTACTAAGTCAGCAGAATGTTTCACTAACTTATTAATTTTGATTTGAAAGTGAATATCTTGTCTTCGCCATTGTTTCTATCTCAATATTAGGTGAAGATTAAACTTTTTTCTCCAAGAGTATTTGATACGCTTGCAGTTCATTGTTCAGAAAATATTTCCAGCTTGATGGAACTGTTCTATCAATACATTGATCTCCTCATTCCACAGTGAAACCCTTCATGAATGTTAGGTTCATTCATTTTTCGTTATTTAGTCCTTTATAACGTATAAAAAATACAGAATCGGTAGAAATCATGTATTTCATTAATATGTCAAATTTCATTATTGCTATCACTTTTCTGATTAGATTTTTATGAAAATCGATGGAAAAATTAAAAGCAAGAATATCTAAACTTATCTTAGACTTAAATTCAAACTTCTTCCATTTTCATTGTATTAGAATCTTACCAAAGCTTTCGAAAATTACTGATGTTAAAACCTATTTTTCTCAGTAAAACAATTTTCTTTGATTTAAAACAAGGATCATTATACCACATTAGATATGAAAATATTTTTCGAAATGTGCAAATTTCTATTCTGTGGAATTTAAGCGCTTCAGGATAAGGGTGAAACTTTAAATTTCAAATATGAACCGAAAGAAGTTGCCTTCTTCATCTATATTTAAAGTTCAGTTTTTAAAAAAAGCGGATAAATTATGTTAAAGGCGAAAAAATACAACAATGAGTAACGAAACAATTTGTTGCTGACAGATAATTTCAGGGAATACTGAAATATCAATTAGTCAAACTTATGAAAAAGTAATCAAAATATTAATAAATAATCAAACATTTTAATCTTTTAAAAAAGACTGCAAGATTTTTAATAAGAAGAGCAAACTGTGTAATCTCAACCAGAAACCAAAAGTTGCTGTCAATTCTCTGCAAAAATTAAAAATGAAAGATAATTATTTTAGAAATGATTACATAAAATAGAGAAAAAATTTATTCGTACAAATAAGTTTTAACAGTATAATGTATTCGAATTTAAAAATGTATTAGTTCTTTGACGCAGTATCAATGAAAATACGTTGCTCACTTTTCTCGGCTGTTCATGGTTTAACAAATGTTTGATAATTTAAAATTAACTCGTAGTAGCTCCATGTTCTCTTTTTTAAGAATGATTTCCCTTTAGTTAAAAATGGTTTATATTAAACTGGTAGTTAAATGAAAGGATCATTTCACACTTGCTTTATCAGCATTTCTTGCTCATATAAAAGAGAAGAGTAATTTTTTAAAAAATAAAATAAATTTCTCCCTTATTTTAATTATACGATAGATGGGCAGCACAGACTTTTCAAAATTGCATTACACTGGAAAGAAAACGTGAAATTACATTTTTTATTTATACGCATACAGTTTTGTATGCTAAAAATCTTTGAACAAAGCGATTATATTTTATTTAAATTGCAGACTCTGTTAAAGTTAATTAAATTGGTAACTAAACTGGAGTTCCAAAATGACTGGAAAATGAGGAAGCGATGATCCATTTATTATAGGATATCAAAATCAATTGAAATTATTTCGCTGTTTTCTAAGTCAAGAAGATAAAACAAAAATATTAAGCTATAATGTTCAGTAGAAAAGTTATCCTTTGTATCAGGATTTGAGATTCTTCTTCTTAAGGACACCCTTTCTCTCTCCTATTTTTTTCTTTTTTTTTTCTTTCTTCTCCATTAGAAGCTGCATTCCCTACTTGCAGGATAATTATATAAACCCAGAAATGTGTTCGACCTTCGACATCAATTGAGTCTTTGAAATTTATTTGTTAGGAACCATTATTCTTTAAAATGTAATTCTTTCAGATGAAAGAGACATCTAAATAGTTATATTTGAGGATATTACAGACTCCTAAAATCACATTATTATATGAAAGAAATGTGAATTGTATACGTTCGTTTGAAGCACATTTATTTCACTTTCATCGTAACTTATTTATTGCAAGTTTTGGTGCTCTTAGTTTTTATCTAGAGTAATTTTCTGAAGTTATATTGGCAAAATATGCAAATATACTAGAAGCTATAAACATAAGAAAGAATGTAATAAAGGGTTGTTCCACGTATTTTTAAACAACGGAACAGTGAAAAGAATTAAGATAAAGTGAATTATGCCGTGATAAATGACAAGTTAATGCTCCCCTGAAAATATTTCTGTTTAACTTTCTGCTTTTGGTAACAGAGATTTAAGGATAGAAATCCAATGATTTAAATTCAGAACAATTACTATTACTGCAGTCGACCGTGAAAACTATAAATGTTTCGAATTTCATAGTTTTGGCATGCATCAAGGAGAAATAAAATGCTACAAAAAGTTTCATTCCGTAACTTATTTGGAGTCAACAACTGTCTTATGTGAGGCTTTTATAAATAGCATCACATTCATTTGAAAAGAGACTTATAAATTCCTAACTCGGACTGGAACATTATGTTCCTTTCCCAGTGAAAGCGAATAGTTTCTTCAATTTTAATATCAACGTTAAGTGTTCTTCAAACAAGCAGAAAAAAATCTTTATCAGGAATTCCAAAAGGAATATTTGTCTTTCCAAAAAACAATCAGGATATATGAGCATGAAACTCAAGAGAAACTTCCTTAGAATGAATAAATCAGCATTTTTTTAGATGTTTATAATTGGCGGCATTCAAAATAAAAATTTTCTAATTCAATTTTTTTTTCACAGAATGAAATGATACTGTACTAATATTTCTTACCGCATTCGCATTGATTTGCTGGAATTAAATAATCAAACCCCAGTTGATTTGAAACTTCTGAAAAAAAAACAGGTTTTATTTTTTATTTCTTTAGAAGCTTTAATATAACTTATGAACGTTACCATTCCACATGTGTATAAATTATTTAAATTACCAAAATATTCGCATGCTTCCTTTAATGGTGAATGTTTAATGTTCGATAGTGTTTTAATATTTAATAGTGTAGAAAAACTGAATTGAAAGTGTATCGAAGATTGTCATAGGGTTTATTTAGAAGTTGAAAACCGGAGTTCAAATAAATTAGCGAAATAAAATTTCATAAAAACGAAAATAAATAAATTTAAAAAATCACAGATTATTTTATTTTTAAAAATTTTGTTTTAATTTGTTTTTTCTACTGGTTCATATCAACGAAATAACCTTTTCTCAAATTAACAATTAAATTTGACTTTCTTTTATAACAGTGCTATATCTTCGATAGACTGCAAAGTTAAATACGTTTGTGATTCAGCACTAGATTTTAAATTTTAAACAGACTTACGTGAAACTGAAACAAGAAAAGAGTAATTTTTTAGAAATGATTTTCAATTTATTGAAATTAGAATAGATCTATAACGTCATTTAATTTTTTGTGTTTTACAAACAGCACGATGCAGGTACTTTACAGCACGATGCAGGTACTCTGCTTACAATGAGATGCTGCAATAGTTTTTTGGAAAATGACTGTCAAGAAATGAGCCTATTCACAGTGCAGAATCAGAATGAAGTTAATTTTTAAGGTGTCAATTTTGATATAAACTGTAAACTCAGTTTAAAAGATTTCTGTACTTTTTTCTGCTTTATTAAACAAATGGGAAAAATGTAGACTTTCCTATTTAATTTTTTGTCAAAATTTATTTTAGTTAAAAAAGCTAAATAAAATATTCATTATATAACAATCCAAGCGCACATGGGGAATATCTCAGTTATGCAGAAGAGTTCTTTACAATAGTTGATGAGAGAATGATCGCCCATTATTCCTCAGACCCAACATACAGACTGAAGAGGAAACTCGATTCCATACAGAGACGATTTCTTCTCTATAATTTTGGTGCATTTCACACAACTCTAACAGCAGCGCTACAAACCATACTAAGCATTCCACTCTTGCACATGCAGTTACAGTTTGAAGCTAGATTGACTTCGATATATCGCCTAAGAATCCCTCTTGCGCATAACAGAACAGAGATCCAACCAGAAGATCTAGAGAAGAAAGCAACTGGCTGATCTACTCACAATTCACAGCATCTCAATCCCAACCAAATCTCATTTGAAAATAAAGGAGTAAATATATCTCAAATGAACAACACCAATATCTTCACAGATGGCTCGAAAACAGAACGTGGAGTTGGAGCTGCGTTCTGTATCTTACTCAATGATACCTGGTCCTATCACTGGTCTGCCAAATTGAATGACAATTATACTGTTTTTCAAGCTAAACTCACCGCATTTCATGTATGCATCTCAGTTTCCAAACATCAGCAATTTTAAAATACATGTCAATAGAGCAAGTATCATTGCATCCTCTAATTCAAAGAGTGCAAAACAAATAGCAAGAGAAATTTTTAGCACTCTCCTTTCAAATCCAATAGTAAAAGTCTCATGGGTAAAAGCGCATGCAGGCAACATAGGTAATGAAAAAGCAGACCAGCTGGCAAAGGAATGGGCAATTGCTATCCTCCGGAAGAATATGCTGGAAATAAATACTTAACAAACTGAAATAATATTTTCCAGGAATATCGGAGCAATGGTGATACAAGAAGAAAAGTTTTTAATAACCTGTCCTCAGTTCACCTTCCTTTCATTAACTGGCTGTTATTTTCTTCTCAGAACATTGCTTCAAAACAACAAAACATCAAACTGTAATCAGTGCAGTTGGAACGGCACTTCATTATGCATCCTCACAATCTTTTGACATCACCAAGCTCTGAACAAGAATGGTTGAAATGAGTAGCCAGCAACTTTCTCTCCAAGCAAAAAAATTCATAAGATAATTAAATTTATCAGTGAAAATAGTAATATGTTAAGTGTCTTAGTTACAAGGACTAAGGGAAAAAAGAAGCACTACAGTTTCTTCGCATGCATTTGCATTAATAAATATCTTTCAAATAGAGTTTTTCTTTGTTGCAATTAACCAAATTATTTTTATTTGATTTTCATAACTGCTTCCTCATCTATTATGTCATGAACTCCAAATTCATGTGTTTTTTCATACATACTATCTTTCTGCATATTATCATTCCAAATAATTTTTCTTTAATTTTTTAAAGTTGTAAAGGATTTCATTTTATTATCATTTTTTATATGTTTGTAAATTCTGTATATAGTTATTTTCGTTTTTTCTACTGCAATTCTTTTTTTTACCTCTCTTTATTTTATTCTCTTTTTTATTCTCTTTTCTTATATTCTTTTTTTTTTTTTTTTTTTTTTTTGCTCTGTAACAATTCAAGATTGTTACAGAAATGTTGAACACAAATATTTCTTATTACTACTTATCCGTAATGACCTGATTTCGGGAATAAATTGACTAAAATGCTTAATAACTTCGAATGAAGTTAAGTGTGGAGATACCTTTATAAAATATTGCTGCTCATTGGTCCATTGATGATTGAATCATTATTTTTAGAAATGTCAGATGAATTCAAAATTTATTGGGAATAGATTTTATCTTATTAACTCAAACTCACTTTGTTAATAATTTATAATGCATCATTTATTTAGCATTAAAAGATTCTGTAATTTTTTTAGTCAGTCAAATAATTATGTATTAATAAATTTATTATTGCCATCGACTTTCTGAATTTAAAATTTATTCTAAATCTGTAACTAAATGTTTTATATGGCTTAAAATCTAAATCTGAATAATTATTTAAAAAATGGAAATCCTAGAAGGAATTGATTTTTTTATATCTCTGTCAAATTTTTACACTCTGGTATTTCGTATTTGGAACGGAAGAATCTTTATCACTCATCTCCGGACATGCTCATTTTAAAATTTAGTGCACTGATGTGTTTCCGATGACAGTATAATATTTCGATATTTTCATAATATTTTTGTTAGCTTATCTCTGAATTAAATTAAGTTTTGAAATCATAGAGGGGCTCTATCTATTAGGCATTTTCAGAAGTAATTAGTTCTATAATACTTGTAATAGTAAATCAGAAATCGAATCCTAATTAAATAAATAAATTACACTGAATAACAAATCATAAATTCATCTGAATTCAGCTGTATTACAGATCACTCAGAATTATTTACTAATTTTTATTGATATTTTCTTTTTGAAATTTGCTTTACGGCGACAATTTATTGGATGCAAAAATAAAAGAATAATGCATGAAAAATAATTCTTTGGCAAATGAAGAGGTTTTCAGGTTTGAAGAAGAACAGTTAAACGCAATAGTATGGAAGTGAAAAAAAAATGCTCTCCTCACTACAGCTGTCGCTGAAAACTGCTATAGAAATGTAATTAATTCTCAAATTTTAGCATTCAATTCGATAGAAGTTGCAAAGTGTTCGAATTCGGTATGAAACCCCTATTGAAAGGCTCTTTTTGAAACTGTATTTTCACTATTTTCATTTCGTGTGAAATTCTTAACTCTAAAAGTGTTCAAATAATTAAAGGCGAGGGAGTGAAGAATTGTGTTTCTTCAATAGAAGAAGAAAGAAAAAAGTGAGCGCATTATATTCATAAGAATACTCAGTACTGAGCGCTACTTTTCTCATTTCTCGCGTTATTATATTTGAGTATGAAATTTCAATGAACGATATTTCTAAACTATTTTATCCATTCAATAATGAGTAGAAAACAGTAATTTATTCAAAAGGTATATGTAGAGAGAAAAAAACTCAAATTCTACTTATTGTTTGTGAATTATTCTTTGTTAAACATTAACGTTTCGATCGTAACTTAAAAGAAAGGTCAATGAAACATTAAATAATGCTGTAGGTATCAAACTTAAATCCTATTATTAATAATACGATGAGAGTATTTGAGATGACATAGATTGACATGTCGGAATAGGGAGTGATCATATCAAGATTCGATGTCTATTCAGTTCATTTTAATACAGGAAAGAGGTTCTGATTAGAATCTTAGCTTTCATTTTTCGAGAATTCTCAGTGGACTTGATCCCATTTTCCAGATGTTTCGGGAAATTAGGTATCTGCGGTTTTCACATAACGCCACAGTTTTTTGAAAGATCTTCAATAGCTTTATTTGAAGATGAGATTGAAGTAATGAAGAGGCATCAGGACAAGGATTTCTCCAGTTGCTTAAGATAAATACTCCACTTGACGATATTGCTAAATAGAAAATATGTTTGAAAAGCATTATCTCATGGGAATCTAAACTTAAAGAATAATGCCATTTCACTTATCTTGAATTATGTAAAAAGGAGTTTTTAAGAAATGCTCTTTATGTTTCAGCGAAATGTATCAGATTTGTTTCTAGCTATAAAATCGGACAGAATAGTTAATTCAATTAGTAATAACTAGAATGAATGAAATAAATAGCATTTAACTTATTTACCTGACTTAAACATAGCACTTATTTACCTGACTTAAACAAAGAGGAAATAATTGGACCGTGGGAGGCAGCAGTTTGTTGAGATGCAATAGAAACGACAAAATTTCTTTGGCGAAAGTTGTTGTCTAATAAGAAATTAAAATTTGTTAGTAAGTGTTTTGAATTGTCTGTTTTTAAATAAAAACACAAGATGCTTATTATTCACCCAAAAATAGCATTTAGGAAGACAAATAAAATCATTTTTCTACAATCACTGGGAAATGTATGGTACATTGGAAGATCTAAAGGATTAACTGGTTTTAAAGCAACATGTGAAAAAAATGTACAATTTATTAAAATTGAATTCAGAAAGAATAATGAAATGATTTTCTAAAAATATTTCAATCAGAAACTAAAATCTAACTCGTGTGTTGACTTCTTTTAAATAAAAAATTAATTGTAAATTAAGAAACCTATAAATAAATTAGCTTTTTACCTCTTTTATATAATTAATTATTTATGAAAGCTTCAATAATAGATCCCGCACATTTTAATTGAATTTTTTTGGGGGAGGGCCACCCTATTGGGTTGGAGGAGAAATTGCTAGTTCTATAAGCAGGTTCTCGTTTCCCCGGAGCTTTGGTGTCGAGGTAGTCCTGCAGAAGGAGTCGACTGGAGATAACTATTTTGATAAGTTCCGGTCTACTATTCGTGGGTCATTCATATGCATGGGATCATTTCAGATGTCAGGCGGGTAGATTTTCTTTAAATAATTTATAATTTTTCAAATTAGTTTAT
This sequence comes from Argiope aurantia, assembly GCA_026543865.1. Classification (NCBI taxonomy): domain Eukaryota; kingdom Metazoa; phylum Arthropoda; class Arachnida; order Araneae; family Araneidae; genus Argiope; species Argiope aurantia. The sequence goes on along the minus strand of JAPMOR010096416.1, from coordinate 2,407,782 downwards.
GTATACAAGATTATGAAAGGAGTATCTCAATATCTTTCCGTTTTATTAGATCAAATGATACAATTGAAAAAAATAGCTTTATTTTATTATTAATGTCAATCTAAAATTAAACATTTTGCTAGGATAAATTTTTTTCGAATTCAATTGGATGTGACATTGATTAAGTGTAATGTATGTACTTAATTCTTAAAATTATTTCTGAATGATGGAAAATTGCGTAAAATCAATAACTTTACATTCCCCCCCCCCTAATTAAGCACGTAGCTGCTTTTAAAATTCTCCATTTATTTGCAACTCCGTGAATCTAAATAGTGGCTAAAGAAATAAACAAGCCAGCGCTTAGGTTTTATTGTTTGAAAAGAATTCATTTGAGGCACTCAGGGCCATTTGCAGTGCCAGCTCTTGGCTACTTACGACAAGGAATTTGTTCGTGATCTGTGTACTTAAAATTTGAACAAAGAGGGAAATTTAAAAAGTCTGAAAAGGTGAATTAAGGAAGAATTCCTTAAGTAATTTTTCCTTCTCCTGAATCTAAAGAGCTTGTTACTTTAAACATATTGTGTTAGTGTCTAGGAATTTTTCACTACTTTCGTTTAGTAAATGGAATGAACTTTTCAGAAAATTGTACATTATTTGATGAAAAATATAAATATTAATTTTCACTACTTTTTAAACACTTATCAAATCATTAGTTTCATGTTCAAAAAACAGATGGTGGTAGTTTTTGTATTATTTTAGTATTTAGTGTTTTCTATCATTTCATAATTTTTATGACTAGGAAAATTTTATTCACGTCATTATAAAAACTCATTCTGTAGCTTAAAAGTTTGATGTAATGTTTTAAAAAATGTACGTAGATATGTTTCTGAGCAGAGATTGAAAATTAAATGTAAATTTTGAATGTTTTTTCTTTTATTGAATTTATATGGCGTGATAAAGACTGCTCATAGTCCATTTCCTATCAATCAATTTTTAAATTATTGAAACATGTACGGGAGATCGGGCATGTTGACGAAAGGAGCAAGATAAGTAATAACTTAGTTTATACTCTGATTTCACTAATAATTCTACCTCTCCATACTTTTAGATTAAAAAAAATTCACACAGTAAAGTCATTGGCAGGCTTTTCATTGTTATAAAATGATTAAGTGTATTTTGTCTGACGTTTTATAATTTTAAGGATTTTCAACGTCAAATTTCATTGACTAGCAGGAAAAAAGACATTTGGTTATTCTGCAATCGCTTTTTATAATTACTACTTATATCTGTGCTATTACAAAAATAAACGAGTTTCTCATTCCAACCCGTCAATTGATTAGTTTGCCGTCTTACCCACAGTACTTTGAACCGTTTTCTATGATTTTTTTCAAATTTATTTTTAATGATATACATGATCCACCAATTGTTATGTAAAGCACATAGACCTACAGTTAATATTTGTACAATTTTATTTTTGGACCCTATGCCAGTTCAAAAGGAAACACATAGGTCACTGCAAGAATAATTAAAGTGTCAGTGGAAAGAAAGAAGTTGGTATCAAGACACTGAAATATCATTTCAGTAAGTTAACTAAGAAGCCGGACTTTCAAGACATCAACTAAAACTTCCAAAGAAAATACAGTACAATTCATGCATATTCTAATAATAAAAAAAAGTGATTTTGAGTTATTCATTATGAGCTAAAAATGCAAGCCTAATAACTTTTTCAATCCAAACTATTTGAAAAAAACACTTAGTAATGCTAATATAACTCCTCAAAATAAAAATGCATTCACTTTTATCAGGAAATCATCTTGTCTCAAAACCGGGACAAACGAAACTTTCACATTTTCTTTTTAAAATAGGAAAGGAATGACCATTTTAATAAGACACGTAAAGAAAAGCACAAAAAAGGAATTGATTAAAAACGACTAACATCTTCAACTTCCCCTGCGTCCCATACATGTAGTCAATAATAATAAGAAAAAAATAATGGATAATTAATTTTGAGAGTTATTTGACTTTCTTCAATTGCTTTCTTAAAAAATGTGCGCTTTCTGATTTGTAACTTTAGTTCAATCTGCTGCAGTCATAATCTTTATTAACACATAATTTTAGAGTTGAATTTCACTTGCATTTGTATTTCTAGGAGTGAAATAAAAATTCAATAATCCATATAAACCAATAAATGTTTCCCACAACTACTCATTTTTTTACATTATTAATTTATTCCGACATCTAAAATTTAAAATAATTAAGATATTTAAGTATGTCATTTCGTTATTTGTAACCTATAAGAGTATAAAACAACTCCTTTCATTCAAGATCCATTTCGTAAAAATTTTAATCTTAATTTTCTTTTGCCTTATTTTTGAATCGCTGAACTTTTTTTTTCTAAAGCAATTTATTTATTGAGCAATTAATTTTCTAAATTTTCTTATAATATAGAGCCTTACTTTGAAAAAACTCAAATAATGGACACCTGGTTCCTAATTAAAATTTTTTTAATTGTATTACATTTGCACAGTCATCTCTTGTATTTCAGATGCTGTTTTTTAATTTTTTCCACTGAACAAATGAGACTGGCCAATACGCTGTATAAGGTAAAGGCTTTTATGTGTATTTCATGGGCTGTGGAACCCATATTTATTTTTTTAATATGGGTTAGTTTTCGCCCATCAGTTTTTTTCTCAGATATGAAAGTACTGTTATTTAAATGAACACATTAAATTAGGCTGAAGTTAAAGATTTCTCCCCTTATTAAGTTATGTAAAACAATTTGACAGATGACAATGGGATTCTTGTGTGCTTTAAAATTTTATTAATAATTTGTTCTAATTTTAATTATTTTAAGATTCCAATCTACATGCAGACGGAAAATGAATCTTAGAGAAAAACTTTTTATATATTTGAAACCAGGGTACTAAATATTGTCAGAATAACCCAGGCACTAAACAAAATTTTTTTTGATGGATTAAGTGATGAGTTAAGAGTCAGATATTGAAATGTAGCATTTTATTTCTCATTTTTCGGAATGTTTCAAGAGAAGCTGATTAAAATGTGAATCGAAGCTGCTATTCCTACAACTGAAAAAATATAGAACACATCTCAAGAGAAAAACTGAATCACTCTGCTTAAATGGAATTAAACGAGAAGTTCTATAACAAGAAAAAGATGGGGTCGGGTAAAGTCTTAAACCATTTGCTTCGAAATGAAAGCTGGAATTTATGTAAAATAAAATAATCCATAAACTATCAAAATGAAAAATGAGAATAAAAGCCAGCTCAATGGCTATTCTACAACTCCCCTTTCAAAAAGAACAGCGCCAAAGATTCACAACAGGCCAGGAAATATGAATTGGAAGAAATTTAAAACATGCTGTTTGAATAACTATCGAAGAGCATGCATGATAAAAAGTGAGAATATTCTAATGTATAGAGCTCTCCAGAGACTTCTACAAGTTCAAATTCTACATCCAGTTCCTAAAAATAATTGTAATCCTAACATGCAGAATGTTTAGTTCCATTTCAGAACAAAGAAATGAAAATCTTTCGTGCATGCAGATGGTTAAAAAGAGAAATGGATAATTGTACCCATGAATATGGCGATGCATTAACAAAAAAGCCTGTTTCAGAAGAAAAAATCTTTTATTAAAAAAACACAACATTTCTCTTCATTATAAGTGGCACCGTAAATAATATTAGCTTTATGGAGGATTTTAGCTATGGCATAATAGCTAAATAATCCTCATTACGCTTTCAAATGTATTTAAATAAAAGGGATGTAAAATTTAATTCTTATTTATGCATGACCGGTTTATTTTTATGAATATAATTATTTCGTGAGTTAAATTTACCTTATTATTTTATTTTCGAAGGGTTCTTCGTTCATTATAATTCAAAATTTAAACAAGAATATATGTTTTCCCGGTTATTTTTTTGACTGACTCAATTGTGTGACAATTCCCATCTCAAAACTTATTCCATCAGTTCAGGCGCGCAGAAAAAAAACCTCAGCTATTGAAATTTCGATTCATCTCTTCAATATTAATGTATTACGGATTTGTTCATTGTACTGTCTAATATTATATTATAATGTGATTTGCAGTTCATTTGAAATGAAAATGGACTTTAATAAATGACCTACTTTAACAAAATGACTTCTGAAAGATAAAAAGAGCAGAAAATTAGGTTGGGCACTTAGTAATTATGCAAATGATGATTATGTGTTATGAGATATTGTTTCTTTAGTGTTGGATGTCATTTTGAATGATCACGGCTCAGTCCTTTTAAGGCAATCCTAAATCTTCATTTGGTACAGAACTTCGAACTATTTCTAATGTCTGCGAGGGACATTCCTGTTTCGTGTAAGGTTATTTTGGTTTTTTATTTGATAAATATTTATATCGTATTTGACTAAACGCTTACCCTGAGAAGAAACCGGAAACGAGTGTTTTGTTTTGACATTGGATGAAAAGACGTCAGTGAATTATTGGGTTGTTCGGAAAGTAACTTCGTTTTCCCCCACAGAGGAAATGTATTTTTTGCACCCAATTTCACATTTAAGCCGTATAATTTTTATATGCTTTGAGAGCTGATATAACAAGGCTTGTGTGTGAAAAATTCCAATTAGTTCTACTCAGTAGTTTTTGGTTGGTGCCCTTTTAAATATGGAGAGCGATAGCAGCATTTTCGACATATCTTACTGTTTTACTACAGAAAGGGTAAACATGCTGTTCAAGCCAGAAAGAAATTGACCGATGTGTATGGAGAAGGTGTGTTGACAGTACGCCAGTGCCAGAACTGGTTCGCTAAATTTTTTAGACGGTAAAACCTTCACCTCAAATGAGGAGGTCAAAAACCACCTCAATCAGTTTTTTGGCAGCAAAGACCAAAAATTTTATGAGCGTGGAATTATACTACTACCAGAAAGATGGCAAAAGGTGTTGGACCAGAACGGCCAATATATAATTTAATAAAGTATTTGTTTATTATACGAAAACTGTCTTTCATTTCCACAAAAAAAAAAAAAAAAAAAAAAAAAACCGAAATTACTTTCCGAACAACCCAATACAATTATAAAAACTATACCTTACGCATCTTTTGATGATAAGCATGTTTTGAAACCTTTCCAAAATAATAATTTCTATGTCTCTTCGAAGATAATGCGACTGTACCCAGTGTCATTTCGTAAAGAAAAAAAAAACATTTTTTTTTTCTAATTATTTTCGAATTGTTTGAGAAACAAGTTCGGTTTGAGGCGTGCTTTGGAATTCGTAAGAAGACTTTTGCTTTAATTTTGGATACAAAGTCCTACTTTTTGAAAAATTTTGAAAAAGAATAACGGTTGTCGCCAGAAACTACTTCGTCAAAAATTTTTAAAAAAAATTCTCATTTAACCTTTTTGTTGCTTGTATTTTAATTTATGATTATTATTTTATTATGAAGCAAATAAGATAATCAGAAGGTGTCCTTTGAATTATTTGGAAAATCCGTTTTAAAAATAAAAAAACATGGAATCATTTTTTTAATTGCGATTTCTAAGAGTCATCGTTTGTGTCTCAATTAATCTTGTCGGTATTTCAAACTGAGTATAAAAATTGATTTCTGCTGTGAAAAATACCTATTCATTGGATATCATGAATAAACATAATTGAAGTCAACCTCCAAATTTAGAAATTTTACGTTCTCAATCAAATCAATATTTCTTTCGGGTCGGGGAAATTTAGAATTCTTAAATGAAACGAATGGAGAGAGATATTTATTTAAATAACAATTGGTTTTGAATATTACAAGCCCTTGTTATTTCTATATATTTGCTTTCTCAAACATTTTTATAACACTTTGCAAAATGAAGTAAATAAAATCCTAATTAATATTTCAATTCATTGGAAATTAAAATATTAATTAGGATTATTATATCAATGAATTTTAGTCATTTGGATCATTTAGCACGCTATCTAAACAATTTTCTTTATATGATTTGATCATTTATATAGATTTCATTTTAAATACAAAAACAACTATTTGAGACGTACTTGATCAAAATTTCTGAATAAATTATTTCAATTAAAACAGTCATATAAAAATGAAGAGAAAGTATTTCTTAGTAATTAACCTTAGATCATGAAATTTAATATGATAACAGTGGAAGAGGCTCGAAATTCAATTTCTTTAGTGCTCAAAATTTGTTGAAAGAATTCTTTCCATTCATTTCTAGACATTTGTCCCATGCTATTTTTTTTGTATATAAATGTATCTTTCAAACTTAATTTTTCTTTTAGTTTAATATTTCTCATAAGAATTTTTTGAATTACTTTCCAAAATGAATACCGCATTTTACGACTTCATTTATCTCATTAGGAAACCGACTTCATGAATATATTCTCAGAGTTCAATTCTAACTTTTTGGCCTCAAAAAGGCGTTAAGAAATCAAAATTCCTTCCTGAAAATACCACTTCAATATTTCAACTGGAGTGCAAAATTATTAATAAAAGGGAATTCTTTGCAGCTTTTTACATCAACTAATAATCCGAAACCATCTTGGGTAAACAAGTAAATTCTGAAGGAATCTAAAGTCGATATGATCGTAAGATTTATTTTCGAATAGTTTTCATTGACGGCCTTCATAGCTGCTTTGCTTCGATCAAAAATTTAGTTCACTGGTATAAAAACGCATCAATTATAATACTGGCAGTAATTATTTCGAAAATGGTCTTGATAATTTGAAAATTGTTCTGGAAAAAAACAATTCTACTCCCGTAAGAAATGGAAAGGAAGGGAAGTCATAATATATAATCATTACATGTTTTCATGTTTCTATCAATTCAATCGACTTTAGAAAAGTAAATAGGATTTGAACTATTTTGGAAGCAATATTTCATCGGTTAATAAAAATTGTTCATTCTGTTGAGATTTACTTTCTAATATGAAGGTTAAAACTAAACGCCATAACTGTCAAGGGCATTGCAGATAAGCCTAGACATTAGGAGTTTTCACAAAACTATGTTTATGATCTTCTTTATAACAATAGATTTTGTTATATTTTCAAAGAGAGTTGGAAATATTATTGCATTAAATGAAAATACTGATTTCATTGAAATGAATTCTGAATTATACAGTGTTTAAAGCTCAAATAGCTTTCTTCATTCTTAGTAAATTGATAGCTTTTGCTTTAGATAATAAGGAATCATATTTATAATTATAGAGCTATTAATATAAATAATAATTTTCCATTCTGCGCTTATTTATATCAATTAATAGTTCAGAATTTAGACTAACTGAACGATTTTATACATTCAGAAACTATGATGTCTACATTTAATTTTTAAGATATCGATTAAGAATTTATGAATGTAAGCATTCATAAATTTTCGGAATAAGTGAAAGCTTTATAGTAAAATATTTACTTTTTCTTCATAAACCTTAATTTTAAAAAAAATTAATATTCTCTTTTTTCATATTTTTTGCACTCATAATGAAGAAATAATATTTTTTTTTTTTATCGAAGACGAAGCATGTTGTTATGAAAAGAATTCCGCTCTTCATTTTAAATAAGAAAGGTTTTTTTTTTTTTTTTCAAAATACGATGAACAATAAAAAAAGTACAAGTGTAAAGAACAAAATGAATTCATTACCAAAATTTATGTATAATCATGGTTAATTTTCGCCGTGAAGACTCGGGCATTTTTATATTGGTAAATCCAGCTTCCTCTTCGAAGAACGTTGTCGCCAGTGAAATAAGATAACCCTTAACGTTTTTTTTTTTTTTTTTTTTTTTTTTGAGTTCTTCATCAGTCTGGAAGGTAGCTCTTTATTAGTCTTCTTTAAGGAAAAATTATGGAGAAGAAATGTCGCCATCGAAGTCGTCATTTCGGCAAAGGCCTTGCCAAAAGATTGCCTGAGATTCCAACACCCTTTGTTTCTTTGAAACGATCAACTCGTTGCACAAGATGTGTTGCTATAATCTTGTGCCCTTGACACCTTTCATAGAAAATGCACCTTTATGCTGGAAAATTTTAATTTTTTTGTTGAACTGAACAACTAGCTCGTCTGTCAAAATAATAATTTCAGACTGATGAGGAATTTCAAAGGTTAATGACTTTCTCACATCACTTTTCTTAGATAAGATCAGAAATTTGTTCCATCGATATGACAAATTCCTGAATCTCCCAGGCGATTATATCAAAAAGTGACTATGACTGCATATAACTTATGGTAATAAACCTATTTTCCTCTCTACTTTTGTCTTTTTTTTAGCCCCTTTGAAGTTTCAAATAAATGGTTTTTGTATTTATTTCAATATATATATATAATTTGAATAACGGAAAAAACATAATCATTAGAACAGTAACTTTAAAAGAAGAATCCTTATTTCAAATAAAATTTCTGAAATGAAATTTTAATTTCTTTTTTGAACTGAATAACTAGCTAATCTATCCAAATAATAGTTTCAGAATTTTCATTTTAATAAAGTAATTGTCAATAAAGTAATTTCAAAATTCAATACAGTCATTGATAAAATAAATGACTTATTTGGAAACACATGACATTGCTTCTTATTATTTTTTACTATAATTTCTGGAAAGGTGGTCATTTCCTGTATTAATGCTGTACGGTAATGAAGCTCATCAACGTGAATTGAAAAATACAAACTAGCTATATTGAATAATGAAAGTTTGTAACTGGATCGTAAATGGACAAAAAATTAATTACTTTAGTCATTTTTATTTTTCAGATGATTTAAAAACAATGAATAGATAAATTACTTACTTCAAAAACTGAACTGATTTTTTATTGGAGAATTCTTTTAAAATATCTCAAGCTGGCTCATAAATCATGTTTCAAATATTGTGCGGAACGGAATTCGAAACGAAGTGACTGCACTTGAGCTGAGGAGAAAAATTCAAAATCAAATTTACAAGCAACGTACCGTTGAAGCAGATAGAAGCATAAAATTAATTTTTATCAGTTTTCTCTGAGGTGAGTATGGTTAGTGAGTTTTTAAATTTTAATAAAACAGCATTATGGTTTCATTGCGAATTTTCATTCAGTTCTTTTTTTCAAATGATTTTTTTTTGCAAAGATTATGCATAATTGAAAATATCTTTAACATATGCGAAACATGAATAGCGAGATTTTCTTATTTAATAATTTACTTCAAAAGGTCACTATTAATGTATTAATCTGGAGTCGATTTTAGATTTGATAGAATTGAAATAACGGTGATTGTCTGTGTTTTCTTTAAATACCGATGGTTAATTTCCATTCAATAATTTTACATATAAATAAAATTCATGAATGAAATGCAGAATAACTCTTTAGGAATATCAAGGTAACAAAATGCATTTCGATTTCTTTAAGATGAAAAATTTTATAATCTTAACAACAATGAAATATATTAGAAAATAACAAAATCATTATTATAGCGCAATGAGGATCATATCTCTCTGAGTGTATTATTATAATTTTATTATTTATTTCATGACTAAAGAAATTTTTTTTGAAAGATTTGAAAATGTTAGAATAAATAAAGTAGTGTAGCGACAATCAGCTTTCTCTGACACTGATTTTTTATTCCACCATGTTGGCCAATTTAGGCGAATAGAAACATTTGCACGTGTGTTGCAACTAAAGGACGCTTTCACATCCCTTCGCTATCATACTGTGCACATTTGATGATGCATTTGAAAATTTACAATTTTCTTACAGAAACTAATATTTATTGTCATTTCAGGGTGAAAAATAAATATCTATATAAGGAAGAAATGAACTTCAATTCAATTGTATTCATTTTAAATAATAAGGTGACAGCAAAAAACTTTATTTAAACTAGCATAATTTTATTATTAGCAAAAATTTACTTAATTAAACTGGCATAGAATACATCAGAAAATATATTAATAATTAATAAAGAAATCCTTTATGTAGGATAGTTGTTTTTGTATTTAATCGGGATTTTCTTTCAAAAATTATTTTGAGATTCGAGCTTTCAAATATAAATGAAGCCAAATCGATACTTGTTGAGAAATCTCGACATCTAAATGATCCAAAATTTTTGTACAGATTATAAATACCGATATTTCATTAGGAATATATCAGAATTTATTAGTATTTTATTTGGCATTGTATGTTACTGGCTGATTCATGCACGCAATGATTTTGCGCAATAGTTTGAAGTATAAATTTGTGATGAAAAAGATCTTCATACTAAGTTTTCTGTAAAAAAAAAGAATTAAATATATTAAAGAAATATTCTTACTTTCTGTAAGAGATTTTTGATTGATGTATGCAAAATTTTCTGAGCTCAGCAGTATTAGAAAAATTGACTTGCAAACAAAATATACTGGACAAAAGAAGCCAAAATAATTATA